>JAURVB010003340.1:0-14452 GCA_033002965.1 Piper betle
CTTCTCCTTCCACTTCCCATGTCCACCGACCAGCCCTTCTGCATGTCCTTGGTCGCCGCCGACCAGCTGCCCCAACCAAGTCTTCCCCTTCCCTTCTTCTACCCTACTCAGCCTCCCTTCCTACCCTCTTTGCCACCGAATTTGTGTTATCATAGATATTATTGGTTGTTGAATTATGCACCTAATGTGAAGATCAGTTGTAAACTATTTGATGATAAATATCAGCATGTTTCACAATAGGTTGTACATTCTAGATGGTAGTTAATTCCACCTCTTCTATTACTACTCATGTAATAAATAATTAAAAGTATGATCCACTATCATTCACACCTTGTCATATGTATAGTAGATTATTATCAACCATCATCACATGTTTGATTTAGTTTATTGAATGGATAGGTGTGCTTGTTGCATTATGTGTCAATTGCTTTGTCTTTGAGTTACTCGTGTGTTAGTGTTGGTTACTACATTTAGTTTGTGATTTCCCATGCCTGTCGTGTTCCTTTTCATTGTATGCTTGTGATAATATTCACTCATCATATTTATTTCATGCACACATCATATAGTTGGCATGGGCGTTAGTTTTTAGTGTTGTTTATGTAGCTCTGGAGTAGGAACTCATCGTCTAGGTGCAAGATGCTGCTAGGAGCTTCTGCCAAGTCTGTTTGGACTCACCCATGATTTGTCACTTTATTCCATCGTTGTTTTGGTTTACAAATCACATGATATATTAAGTGGTTATTTTATCAAATCTCATTTAACACAGTTCATTTAAACATAATATTTTTTGGAATTAAGAACCCTCGAGGATGAGATCCGTTGAGCTGTTCTCAAAAATTTAGATCCACCACAAGTTGCCTTCGGGCCTATTTGCATAATCCCTTTCCTAGCCTTATAAATATAAATTTTTTCAGATTTTCTTGTGAGCCGAGAGATGAAGAAATTAACTTACGCATGACATGAGAGGGTGACTATGTAAATCATAGTGGACTTTGGATTGGTGAGAGGGTCGTTCTATTTTTGAGGGATCCTAATAACACAAGTCTAGACCTGTGGTATCAAAAGTATTGATGGCGGCTACTTGAGAGTATTCGGCCTTTGTGCTTTGGGCTAAGAGAAATATAGAGGTTTGGAGAGGGTTTAGGACACCGATTTTCTTGAGAGTGGGATTTTTAAGTAAATGTAGGGAGTGGCACCATGCTAGTTAATTCGGGATGCCATTTAGTCTGCAGCTCGATGGCTCCTTAGTAGTTGCCCATAGAGTGTTCAGATGAAGAAGCTATATGATTGTTTTCTTTTACATGAAGGGTTAACTCTCATGTGCCAGTTTGATATTTAGTTATTTCCAAACTAGTGATATTTATTACTCACATTTCTATTATCTATGTAGGTGAGGAACATGAGTGGGACATGTTGGCCTTGGCGAAGGAATAGTGATTACCATTTTTACACAAACCTTGTGTGACGTGTATTATTTGTGTGATTTTGGTCATAACAAATTATTGTGTGATGTTTTGTATTATGTTGAAAGCATCTGAGATTTTTTAGAATGAATTAGGAATTATGACCAATGTGATCAGCATATGGGCCGAGACCTAGTTGAAAACTTTTATTTTGTTGTTTAGAACCATGTTGTAGTCTAAAAATTATATATAATGTGTTCTGACAGTATATTATGTTAGACAGGTTGACACCTTATCGCACTTTTAGGGGAAACTTTGTTTATTTTATTTTAGAATTTTCTGCAATGATATCAAAATTTAATTGATTGAGTGTGTCCATTAATTGTCACAATGTTCAAGTAACATCCTACTAGGGTGTGCATTTCATGCATGCATTAGTTGCACATTGTAGTATTTTTCTGTCTTGAGACGCCTATAGATTAGTCTAGATCCCTTCTGCTTAGGTTCAGGTCGACCAATTTAATCGAATTAAGAGTTGGTCTGATCTACTGTAATAGTTCCAGTTCAATTTGAGAGTGAACCGGATTTAGGATGTAAGACCATATGCTCCTCCATGCACATTTCTTCAACACATAAACTGCTACAATCAAATAATTTTAGTGTACCTTTAAGTGTTCCTCGTGTTCCAGGACTTTGAGGCTATTACATTTTGCAGATGATTGTCAGAGTGCCCTAAAGTGTAACTACTCCACAATAATAATATAAGCTAAAAGAAAAACACTTGTACACAATTAACAATCATGTAGACTTAATCCGAATCATACAAGATTTATGCTTTAGGGCACACGCCCGTAAAATAATACATTTGAAATCCTTAATGCATATATGCTTTAGGGCACAACACAACAACGCGATTCCCCCGTCATGAGCCCTTCAATCAGTTCGCCTGTGCTGGTTATTCAAACCACTCACCTATATATATATATAGGGAAAACCTTGTTTGACTACCAATCCAAAAATAACTAATGATATAGCAACGCGAGCTGATGGGCGTTTTAACACCCATGAAATATCATGAAACTTTAGAAAATCTCATAGGGGGATAAACAAACTATCATAATAAAAAAGAACTGGCTCATGCACGCGACAATAAGCGTATATAAAAAAGAAGCTTAAGCCCTCACCTCTTCCATATGTCACCCATCACGGTACTCAGATCACTCAGAACCAAAGTGCCACAAATTTCGGTGATGTACTGCATTACGCAGTACCCTCCTATATTGCACTACTTTATGGTGTAAACAAGTACTAGTAATATCTTCATACCACTCACTCTCTTATCATGAAATTTGTAAAATTGTGTGTACTTATTACTTATATAATAGGGTTAGGGAGGGGCTTAATATTATATTTCTAGATCTTCAGTTTGAAAACTAACAAGAGATCATATCCTTGTAGTTTTATTAATATGGCTAAATGTCTGGCAACGAAGGGATGCAATAAAAATGCCGCCGACACCTTCCTATTGTCTAAAGCTCAATTAAAATTCAACACACATGGAGTCAAGCAATAGATGAAGCTGGGGGGTCCTACTGACCTGGATTTGTACCTCACACAATTATCTTACTTCCTATCTTAATGGAGTATTATCTTCATTAGGAATCCCTTAATTATGGTTTAGGGTTTCATGTACCCTTAATGAATTATCCCATATCTAGGGTTAATTGAATGGGTGTACTGGACAATTTTTTGAACAAGCCAAAAAATGTTTAAATAGGATGAAATTTAGACTAGTAGGCCCAAACACTTAAAGGATTATAGGGAATTTTTACCAAGGCTGTCCCAAGGGCCAACCTGGTGAACAAGGCCCACTAAGGTCGGGCTTATGTTACTGGGAACAGTGTTTCTGGGCCTAGTACCAAATTTCTAAGGGTCTTTCATGGGCTTAAAGACTCCAAATGAGCTTGGGTTTGTATATAAAGTTATCCATCACCGTGGACTTGAGCCAAAAGAAATTTCAGGTCCAAACTCTAAGTAGTTGGGGGTAATAGGCTCAGAAATGGAGGATCTTGGCCAAGTCATTTTTAGAATTGGGGTGACCTATTGGGCTTGGGAAATTACTGATTCGTGAACCACTAGTTCATTTACTCCTAAGTTTGTATATGATGCTATTGGAATACATTCTAAGATTTTGGATGAATTTAATCCAAATCCATCACCGTTTGACTTAGTTTTGGATTTTATAATTGAAATCAAGGAACTAGGGTTTTCACCCTACGTTCCTATCCTATCTGGAATAATGACCTAATTAACTACCTAAATGATTTTTAATTAACTCAAAAATTGATACATCGCATGTAAATAGTTAGGGATTAATTTAATAATTTTTACACGTTTTATTAAAATACCTGTGGAGCCCAATCTCAGAGCATGACAAAATAGTCCAACATCACAACATGAACATCATAGAAATAAGGGTTTTGTTCAAGCTATTTTGATGGATTAGATTAGTTCGAGTATTTTTCGTGAAAGGCCCAACTTACACAAATACAAACAAGCACAAGTATGTCCCAAAAACCTAACTAAATCAGGCTATAAAAATTGAGGAAAGAGCCAGCCAAGTCGCTGCAATAGTGAAAGCTGCCATCTTTAGCCAATGTTAGCACCCATACATGCTCATATAGGCTAAATCACACAAATCATTATAAATGAAACATGTATATCTATTGTTCATGAGAATACTGAAGCAATAATTATATAAAATCCTACCTATAAGGCAAGTTATGATTTTTATGATGAAATAGTGCATGTAGGTCCATGACCACAGTGCAATTAAAAATCCATAACTATTTTTACACAACTCGGGATGACATGAAATGAAGCTATAAATTCTCCTAATACAAGTTTATATGTTTAAAAAATATTTAAAAATATAAAAAAATTCCATATGCCGAGACCCTAAACATTATGGCTAAGAGGCAAAGGAGAGAATTTTACCTCACAAGGGACAAGGAGGAGGTCTTTGGGGCATCATACCCCAAAACCTGCCACTCCTAGGGTTTACCAAAGCTTGGAGAGGGCTGGAAGGAGGTGAGGAATGGTGTGGAGGAAGTGGATTGGAAGAGAAAAGGACGGATCAGTGAAGACTCAAAAGGTGAAAAGAGGGGTGTAACGACCCGCCATGTTTGACAATATTTTGGGTCTTGCTGACTGGGTGTTACTCAAAATTTAACAAAACCAACCCTATAACAACCAGTCCTAATGGGACTGGGTGTTACTTAAAAGGTTACATGAATAATATGAAAGCAAATAAGTCTAGCATTTCTAACTCAAAAGAACTTATGTTTCAAATGACAATGTATGAAATAATTATCCCACAGTCTTGGACCGTTTCCCATAGCTACATTTATAACACAAGAAAAGTAAAAAGAGAAGTCCACTTATTATTTGTTCACCACCTGAGTTGGTAGAAGAACCACCCTGTCATCTCTTAGTCTTTAGTTCCAGCTCCTAACTTGCAGAGGCAATTCCGCATTAGTTATTAAACACTAAGCTGCATAATTAATTAAAACAAGTCCATAAACTCCCTATCATTATCTATAATATTGGTTGTTGTGACCATTCCAACATGTCCATTTATTAGCTGATGGTTCAGTCCACCATGTCCATTAGTTGGTTGATGGGTCAGTCCACCATGTCCATCTATTGGCTGATGGGTCAGTCCATCATGTCCATTACTGGATGGTGAGTCCAATCTGTCATGTCCATTATCGGCTGGTGAGTCCAATCCACCATGTCCATAACTGGCAGGCGAGTCCAATCTGTCATGTCCAATTTATTAGCTGATGGGTCAGTCTATCATGTCCATTACCAGCTGGCGAGTCCAATCCGCCATGTATGTTATCGGCTGGTGAGTCCAATCCACCATGTCCGTAATTGGCTGGCGAGTCCAATCCGCCATGTCCAATTTATTGGCTGATGGGCCAGTTTATCATGTCCAATACCGGCTAACGAGTCGAATCCGCCATGTCCGTTATCGGCTGGTGAGTCCAATCCACCATGTCCGTAATTGGCTAGCAAGTCCAATCTTCCATGTCTAATTTATTGGCTGATGGGTCAGTCCATTATATCCATTACCGGCTGGCGAGTCCAATCTACCATGTCTGTTATCGACTGGTGAGTCTAATCCACCATGTCCGTAATTGGCTGGCGAATCCAATCCACCATGTCCAATTAATTGTTTTATGGGTTGTTAGGTCCTTTCTAACATGTCCATTATTGGATTATGAAGGGCGTAGCCCGTGTCAGACTGAGTCAATTCCTTAACCCCGGTTGCACTCAGTGCATGGTGGTCGAATCTGGGCTCAGGCTGACCATGTTGTCCACAAGGGAAAATACAATATTTTAAATAATTATATGAACTTGGATATTTTGAACTCGCAGCTGCGATTAATGATCCTAATCTGAACGAGGACATAAAATTATACATAAGTATAATTTTATTCGAGTAGAAATGCGTGCAACTAAATGACTAATATATATATATCACTATTAAATTTCAAAAATATTAAATATTAAACTATTAATGTGATATAATCATTTAAATCCAACTTTACATTAATTATCTAGATCATAATTAACACTTAATGAATAATAAAATAATTATCAACTTATAAACAAATATCTAATTACTATTATTAGTATATTTTCCTTTAAGACGATAATTACTTAACCACAATCATGATAATTTAGTTTACGGTTTTAAATCTTTAATCGTTATCCTTATTCATAGCAATTTAGGTTAAATAAGTTGTACGATTAAATTATTTAAAATAATTTTTATTATTCTAATTTAAAAATATTATTAATATAATTATTTTAGATTATTCGACTTAATAAAATTTTGAACTTTATTTATTTTCATTATGCTATTTAGGTTCGACGCTAGTGATTGCTATCCAACTATAGTTTAATAACTTATTTTCTATATTACTGACTCGTTATTAAAATAATCATTTTATTTACCTAATATTAAATTTAATATGGTAAAGGTAAAATCTTCATTTTATTAATTACTTATCATTGTCCGATTTAATTTAATCGCTTGTTGTGTGCCGACTAATTATCGACCATTTATCATTACCGTATTTTTATTACTTATGTCCATGTCAATTTCGTGCAATAATTAGTTAGTTTATTATCTTTAACCCATAACCCATTAGAATAATTATTTTTAATGATTTATTACGAGTTAGTTTTATTTTTAACTCGAGTCGGTATCGAGTCAACCCATATTTAGAAAACTGCCATCTTCTTCTTCTTCTTCTTCCCCAAGGCCATCTTCTCATCTCCTACCTTCTTTGCACCTGACCAGACCTTGGCACCACCACTGGTCACGTCCTTCTTCAATTCCCCAGCAACCCAATTGAACAACCATATAAACATCCCAACAAGACATCAACAACAACATAAAAAACAGGCAAAGATGAAGCCTAACGTCCATGGTTTACAACAGCTATCCAAGGCGACGTCCTGCACCAAACCAGGCCTGATATCTTCCTCTTCAACCCAAAACCAGACCACGTCCTCCACTCCCTTCCCTACCAATCCAATTGGAAGCACAAAGCTTGTGCTTTACAGCAACTATCCACGTCAAACTCCGTTCTGCACCAAGGCGAGCTACTCCTGGCCAGCAGCACCATCGGGACTGCAAGGTGAACTCCGTCCGGCCAGCAGCACCACCGGGAACACTTCCCTTCTCCCTGCATGACAACCCAACATCAAGGCCAAGCGCTGTGAGCATGCACGGCGTGAGTCTTTGGCCAGCAAACTGGCTTGGACGTCTGGAATCTCCCACAGCGTCGCACACTATAACTCCACCCATAACCACTGAAATTCTGCCGCCCATCGGAACCCAGGGACAAGGCTATGCCACCCTTCGACCCAGCAGCCAGAGAGGTTGTTGGGGGTGTGAGGGCTGCCTTGAAATCTTTGTTTATAGCCACCTATCATTGCCCAACTTCAGCCCCGTTGGCCATGGCGAAATTCCATTTTCCAGTTTAGTTATAATTGTTATTGTTGATTTCAGACGTTAATTCTCATGTTTATCAAGCTTATTATCAATTAAAAAGACATATGAATGTGAGAAAATGAAGAAGAGGGAGATAGGAAGGATACCCAAGCAAGGAAGAAATACCGGCTAGGAAGAGGAGAACTAGGCAGTTAAGGTGAGGAAGACGCCCCTACACTAATATGTGAAAAATGGTGTCCTCTTTCAAAATTTATAAAAATTAAAATGACGGCTAGGATATGTGAAAACACCCGTATTTCACTTAACCGGGTAACCTGGTAAATAATAAATGGGTAAATAATAAAATATAATAATTAATCGGGTAGAATTAACTGGGTAGAGAATATAACGCATTCGGTCCTTTTCGGACCGAGTCGAATATATTAAAATTCTTTTTCCACTTTTTTTCCACGGTCTTTACAAGGGGAGTTGGGGGGCTTTTTATAAAAACTGGAAAAGCCTTCGATCAAAGGACGCCCTCCTAGTGTTGTTGCCCGGCCCTTGAAAGACGGACCACAAAAAGCCGGATATTTTGGGCACGGTCTGCTGAACCAACGTGTACGCCATCTTTGGTCAAACCACAGGGTGCAAAAGCATTGGGCCATCACCTTTGCTTTTCGTGCAAAGGGAGGGAAATTCAAAAGTGTGTGCGCAAGGGCACTGTGTGGGATCAAGGGTGTTGTGCTAGTGCCTTTGCGCCCATACTTGGAAATCCTAACCCTAAAACATGTTGGCGCAAGGGCGCTCAAAACCATTTTTCACGCACTTAGGGTTTAATCCTAAGGCGGACCGACCTCAGAAACTGCACAATGGGTGCCATAGGGCTAGGATAAACCGAATAAGGTTCAAACACACTACAAATATATTAGACTTGAGACGGACACAGTTTTAAATTTAACTAGACTCGACTTAAAATAAAAACAAAAATAAAATACAATAAAAAGAGTTGGGACCACGTAGTGTCAAATTAGGCAGCACCAAGCATTGGGGGAGATTAAGGCAGTGGTTTGCACATACCTACCATACGTAGGCACACGGCAAAAAGGGTTGGGTATGCAACTCAATGTGGGTTGTGACCGAACCAAAATTGAAATCGTTGACCGGAAAGTTACAAAATTGATCTTTCACAAGCTAAAAACAGTTAACTTTATTTGAAAATTTAAATATTCAACTTTGACTTCTAATGGATCTATTTTACGCTTTGGTACGTCCATCAACTTCAAAACCCCATTTAAACTCCAAAAACCCATAATAAAAAATAATTTATTCCTTTGCAGGCAAAAAAACTTCACGATGAATTTTAATTCTACTTCGTCAGAATCTCTTTCACACTAAATTTACGGAAAACCGTGAAGCTTTTATCAACTTCAAAATCCCATAAATAATCCCAAACACAATCCCTCCCCCCCCACCTCCACCCCCACAAAAATAATTTATTCCTTCGCAAATAACGAAAAATCTACGACACTGATTATAAGCACGAATAAAAATTAAATAAGCGAGATAAGAACTTAGATATACTACGAGGAAGAATTAGCTGATGAAAATGTTTTCTATGAATTGAGAGCAGGCAAGAAGAAAGATCAAATGTTCCAGTTTTTCTATTCATTTCCTTATTATTTCTATTTACACACAACAAGCCTCTAGTACTCTGGTTCTAACTCGTAAGTCATAACCACTTTACCCATTTTAATTAGATTCGGGGGCTCTCGATCGAGTCAAACTTGAACCAGATTTGAAGAGTTTTTTTACTAAACATATGGTTGAATCAGTTATTCATGATTTTGTAAGAGTGCTAACTGATATATTAGTAAGACCAGATAAGTTATTGGCATCATACATGCTTCATTTAATACTACAATATATTGTATATGTACCAATTATTTGCTATTATTTATTATGGTCTAGATTTCTACGATATTATTTTTCTATAATGACAACCATGATTTTATTTTAGTCTGAATTTGGTTGCTTTCACCGTATATGAGATTTTCACCTCATAAGCTCTTCGTTGAATTCTTTCAAAATAATCTAAAGAAAGCCAATGTTTTAAAAAATACTGCTTGTTTCTGCTAAAAAATAGGTTTAAAAAATCTATAATCTGTTGGTTTTATGGCACGATGCATGGAACTGGTTTGAACCAGGACATCGGATCCATTCGAACTGAGTTTTAAAACTATGAGTATTATTTTCAAAGATGAATATAATGCAAGAAAATCTAATTTGGAGTTATTTTTATTTTTAAAATGAATTTGAAATAATGTTAGAGATTGGAGATTTTTTAAGTCTCCCCTTCGATAGGTTAGAATAATTTCTGAACTTATTTAGATGTTAAGAGATATTAGGATTATTTACTTAGTTCAGTTTTACTCATAAACCATACCTTAACGGACGCAAACCCACCTGTAATTTTAAAAAATATATTATGCTAGAATAACTTCAGAAACTTACTCAAAGGCTGATATGATATGGAGATATCGGGATTATTTACTATGATTCATTCAAAAAAACCTGAACCTTATCCAATCCAATCCTTATTCCTAATTACTCCATCCAACTCACTAATCATAACAACCAATTGACCTTATTCAAATGCAAAGATGACTTATACTTATTGGGTAGTTTTTTAGATATCCCTAATATTTTGGAGTCAAACTAAATTTCTGCACATGAATGCTTGTTGGATATTATTATTACATTCGCATAATATTTGGAAGCATTGAACCAAATCTACGCGTGAATAAGATCTGGGCTTAGGTAAGAAATATCTTTTGTTTGTAAATAAGACCTCTACATAGCACAAAAAATTACGATTCATGTAAATACGAGAAAACAATTGAGAAGATCTTTTTATGACTATACTTTTTTCTTGAGACTTGAGAATTTAGACCGTAAATTATAATACTTCTCCACGTTCTAACTTTGAGAACATTTTTTATCCTATGTGGTTGCAAGTTATGCAAACTAATTATATTCAAATACTAGATGAGATATATTGGGATTATTTACCCATTTTGATTACTCAAACTATATATCTTATATGATACGAACATGTCCAACTCGTTTATCCTATCATTAGGGGTGTCCAAAAACCACGAATGTTCGCATCCGTGTCACGTCTATGTCCATATCCATATATAAAATATGGACTGTCCGCACATGGCACTCTTGTGGACACTAAAATAGGGTCCATGCAATTGTTTGCGTGCACATTTGAAACATGAAATTATGACCACCAAATCTGGTCGTAGTAAATAAGGTTGTTGATAAAATTTGTGACCAAAAAGAAATCTGGTCGCAAAAGTAGCAACTGGATGCACCCTTTTCGGTTTAGTATCTAAGTTAGTGACCAGGCTAGCAATTCTAAAGCCGGTTGCAAATTATTTATAACCAGGTATTTGGTTGCAAATTCAGTTTCAACTTCAGTTCCTGACTTGTTTCTTTTTTGTTGCAACTGCAGTCACAATACACACCAAATCGGTCATAACCCAACAACAAAATAACCTAAAAATATTTAAAATAATAATTATTTTTTGTTTTAAATTACCTATTTAATAATAAAAGAATATGTGAGATCCATCAATGTAGTTCTACATTTAATACCTATTAGGGTAAGATCATATTCATAAGTGAGAATGTATTATAGATTTTTAACTTAGTTAACTACTTTTGAAAGGATGACTTAAGCCCGTTAGTTTACACTTTTGATCAGGTTATTACAAATGGTATCAGAGCAACATGGTTCTATGTTGGATGGTGGGTTAGAATAGGGACGTTGGGTAGGCTACTAGTCATGGGTTAGAGAAGGATATGGGCTAGGGCTAGAAATGGACCACATGTAGAAATTTTGAAGATGAAATGTCCTAAGGTAGGTGGATTGTGAGATCTTTTAACTTAGTCCCACTTATATAATACCTACTAGGGTAAGATCATATTTATAAGTGAGAATAACCTATAAATCTTCAACTTAGTTAACCACTTTTGAATTGATGACTTAGGCAATTATATTGCATTTTGGGCTAGGTCATTACAAATCATATAAATAAATAGATATGATAGTAGTATATATATAAACCATAGAATAGAAGTTCAATCTAAAATACGATAAACTATTCAATGTCAAACATAAAATATAAATCAAATATCTAATACAAAGAAAAGCCCTATACCTATATCAAGGGAGGGGTAGGAAGATCACGATGGGGCATATCAAGGTTGTAATCACCAGTGTCATGATGTTGTTCTCTATATATGGCCATCATATGATGAAGCGTCTAAGTGTCCAAAGTAGTAGTAATGGACTCGACAAGTCGATCATCTATGGTTTGAGCCTTCTCCCTCTGTCATTGGTCTCTCTCATCAAGAAGCAACGTAATCTCTGGTTTGAGCCTCCTCCCTCTGTCATTTGTCTCTCTCATCAAGAAGCAACGTGGGCTGTCCTATACCTTAGTCTCCACCCTCACCTCCTTTGATGATCTTTGGTTTGAGCCTCCTCCCTCCGTCATTGGTCTCTCTCATCAAGAAGCAACGTAGGCGGTCCTATACTTTAGTCTCCACCATCACCTCCCCCTCATCCTCATGATCTCTACCTGTATATCTGTGGGTCTCTAAATCCTCGAGTCAGTGGAGTAAAGACTTATCAGAGAACATATGCCAAGAGTTGGCTCTGATACCACTTCTGTAACACCCCGTTCTGGTTCACCCCTGAACCGACCAGGATGTGTCATCGGCGACCAAATCGTTCTCCAATCTACTTGATTCGGTTAAGCCGACCCAGATCCACTCTCGGCGTCTAAAGGATGGTGATGCTACATGCACAACATGAATGAGATGTTTGGGTTCTAACGTGGTCCTATATGCATGCCATGACATGCAAACATCACGAAGGAAAAGAATTAAACAAGAAAACAATAATAAAATAATTATATTTTTAAAGAAAAACGGACAGAGCTTCCCCTAATAGTGTAATAAGGGCCACCCTATCGACACATGCAGTAATAATTTATCTACAATAATTCACAAAAGCATGGTATTCGTCTTTACTCATCTCATCCGAGCCGAGCCAAAGCTCCAAGGCTCCATATCTAACCTCACTCCCCATTTCCATGCATAACATTCTATTTCCACAATCAATCATATACATTCTCAACATAAATACCAAGTCATTCACATACATTACAAATGGCAGGTACATGTGTGCGCGATCCGTGCTCCTCCTCCGCGGTTCCGACAGCTTTCACTCTTCGCGATGATGTTCACCTACATATATATAAAAAAACCGTCAGTAACGAGCGTTACCGGTCCAAAAAGTAACTAATATCAAACTGGCACAGGAGAGCTAACTCTCCTGTTGAAAAAAATCATATACTTCCTCAAGAACACTCATAAGGGCCTCCGGGAGCCATCGACCTCAGTCGGTAGCGTCCCCTATCTTTCTCTTTCTCATTCTCATTCTCAACATGGCCAAAGCCTATCCCTCTGCGCGGGAAACTCATTTTTCTCTTTTCTCATTCATCTCGCCCTCTACACCTTCCATATCACTCCTGGCCCTGAGCACAAGGGTCGGGTACTTTCGGGCATGCGCCTTAGGTACCCTTTTACGCCACAAGTCCAGACATGCACTGCTTAGCAGTACCCGTAAACCTCCACACTTTTCCGGGTTTAAGGAACTCAAAGGTGGAGTTGTCAGGATCCCTCAGGAATGGAGTGGGTTCTCCCCAGCTCTAGAGCCCGCTTTGACGAACACACGCCCTATCTGAAGGTGTGGCCGTTGTTACCCGCACTCGTCCACTCACCAAAACACAAAAACATACATATATAGGCCTGGGTAGGGATTTATAAAAGAGGCCCGAAGGCAACTTGATCTAGATCTGAGTTCGAAAACGAACTTGAGGGATCTCATCCTCGAGGGTTATTAATCCGGAAATCTATGTACGACTAGATGGCTTGTGCGGAGTGGGATGCAATAAATCCACCCCTCGGCATGGCCACTTACCTGTTGAAAACAAAATGCGATAGAGTTTAACAATCAAACCAGAAGCGAGTCCTAAACGGACCTGGTAGAAGCTCCAAATGGGTCCACGCGCGTAAGCGATGAGCTCCGACACCGTACGTACACAATCAAGCTAAAAGCTAACGCCCGCATGATGAATCACACATCCTATAGCATGCACACACAATCAACACAATCACGCATCATTCATCACACATTCATCCTAAGTCAATTCTAGTGAGTTTTCAATCTATGTTTCATGAAAGTAGGGTAATTAATTAGTTCACCTAATTAATTCCTTACTTTTCCATTTTAACACTCATCAATCAACTAATTTCATAATTTTTATTAAATTACACACAAACATACAGACACGTCAAAAACACGAAAATTCATCTAATTATCTAGTCTAGCATGCTTCCCTAATAATTATAAAATTTAAGAATTTATGTTGGAGTAATTTATACCTTGCGTCGTTCAAAATTGGCGACGGCTAGGGTTTCCGTTTCATGGCTCGAAACTCGTATTCGGCACCTAGCGGTGTCCGAAGTTCGATCGGATTCGACCGGGTGCATTCGGCGGATGATCCGGTGAATTTCCTCTGAATCCAATTTTTCGGCGATTTCAGCAGTTTTCTGGCGATGATTCTGGACGGGGCAATCAGGGGGTCTATCGGCAGCAGCTCGACGAACTTGGTCCGATGGTGGTGTCAAACAGGGTAGCCGGGGCGGCGATGCCTGTCGGCGGTGGCGTCAAAAACGGGCGGCGGCGGCGGCGTGCTCCGATCAGGGCTAGGCCGGCCTCGATGGCGGTCGGGATGATGGGGGAAACGTCGGCGACGGTGAGAGGGTGAGACTGGTGGTCATAGCAGAGGCGATGGTGACCGAACAACGGTGGAATCCGGCTCGGAGTGGCGATGGCCGAGGCGGCTTCGTGGCATCGCGGAGGCGCGCTATAGGCGATCGGTGGCTGGTAGGGATGGGCACG
>JAURVB010003341.1:0-15840 GCA_033002965.1 Piper betle
GGGTTTAGGACACCGATTTTCTTGAGAGTGGGATTTTTAAGTAAATGTAGGGAGTGGCACCATGCTAGTTAATTCGGGATGCCATTTAGTCTGCAGCTCGATGGCTCCTTAGTAGTTGCCCATAGAGTGTTCAGATGAAGAAGCTATATGATTGTTTTCTTTTACATGAAGGGTTAACTCTCATGTGCCAGTTTGATATTTAGTTATTTCCAAACTAGTGATATTTATTACTCACATTTCTATTATCTATGTAGGTGAGGAACATGAGTGGGACATGTTGGCCTTGGCGAAGGAATAGTGATTACCATTTTTACACAAACCTTGTGTGACGTGTATTATTTGTGTGATTTTGGTCATAACAAATTATTGTGTGATGTTTTGTATTATGTTGAAAGCATCTGAGATTTTTTTAGAATGAATTAGGAATTATGACCAATGTGATCAGCATATGGGCCGAGACCTAGTTGAAAACTTTTATTTTGTTGTTTAGAACCATGTTGTAGTCTAAAAATTATATATAATGTGTTCTGACAGTATATTATGTTAGACAGGTTGACACCTTATCGCACTTTTAGGGGAAACTTTGTTTATTTTATTTTAGAATTTTCTGCAATGTTATCAAAATTTAATTGATTGAGTGTGTCCATTAATTGTCACAATGTTCAAGTAACATCCTACTAGGGTGTGCATTTCATGCATGCATTAGTTGCACATTGTAGTATTTTTCTGTCTTGAGACGCCTATAGATTAGTCTAGATCCCTTCTGCTTAGGTTCAGGTCGACCAATTTAATCGAATTAAGAGTTGGTCTGATCTACTGTAATAGTTCCAGTTCAATTTGAGAGTGAACCGGATTTAGGATGTAAGACCATATGCTCCTCCATGCACATTTCTTCAACACATAAACTGCTACAATCAAATAAGTTTAGTGTACCTTTAAGTGTTCCTCGTGTTCCAGGACTTTGAGGCTATTACATTTTGCAGATGATTGTCAGAGTGCCCTAAAGTGTAACTACTCCACAATAATAATATAAGCTAAAAGAAAAACACTTGTACACAATTAACAATCATGTAGACTTAATCCGAATCATACAAGATTTATGCTTTAGGGCACACGCCCGTAAAATAATACATTTGAAATCCTTAATGCATATATGCTTTAGGGCACAACACAACAACGCGATTCCCCCGTCATGAGCCCTTCAATCAGTTCGCCTGTGCTGGTTATTCAAACCACTCACCTATATATATATATAGGGAAAACCTTGTTTGACTACCAATCCAAAAATAACTAATGATATAGCAACGTGAGCTGATGGGCGTTTTAACACCCATGAAATATCATGAAACTTTAGAAAATCTCATAGGGGGATAAACAAACTATCATAATAAAAAAGAACTGGCTCATGCACGCGACAATAAGCGTATATAAAAAAGAAGCTTAAGCCCTCACCTCTTCCATATGTCACCCATCACGGTACTCAGATCACTCAGAACCAAAGTGCCACAAATTTCGGTGATGTACTGCATTACGCAGTACCCTCCTATATTGCACTACTTTATGGTGTAAACAAGTACTAGTAATATCTTCATACCACTCACTCTCTTATCATGAAATTTGTAAAATTGTGTGTACTTATTACTTATATAATAGGGTTAGGGAGGGGCTTAATATTATATTTCTAGATCTTCAGTTTGAAAACTAACAAGAGATCATATCCTTGTAGTTTTATTAATATGGCTAAATGTCTGGCAACGAAGGGATGCAATAAAAATGCCGCCGACACCTTCCTATTGTCTAAAGCTCAATTAAAATTCAACACACATGGAGTCAAGCAATAGATGAAGCTGGGGGGTCCTACTGACCTGGATTTGTACCTCACACAATTATCTTACTTCCTATCTTAATGGAGTATTATCTTCATTAGGAATCCCTTAATTATGGTTTAGGGTTTCATGTACCCTTAATGAATTATCCCATATCTAGGGTTAATTGAATGGGTGTACTGGACAATTTTTTGAACAAGCCAAAAAATGTTTAAATAGGATGAAATTTAGACTAGTAGGCCCAAACACTTAAAGGATTATAGGGAATTTTTACCAAGGCTGTCCCAAGGGCCAACCTGGTGAACAAGGCCCACTAAGGTCGGGCTTATGTTACTGGGAACAGTGTTTCTGGGCCTAGTACCAAATTTCTAAGGGTCTTTCATGGGCTTAAAGACTCCAAATGAGCTTGGGTTTGTATATAAAGTTATCCATCACCGTGGACTTGAGCCAAAAGAAATTTCAGGTCCAAACTCTAAGTAGTTGGGGGTGAATAGGCTCAGAAATGGAGGATCTTGGCCAAGTCATTTTTAGAATTGGGGTGACCTATTGGGCTTGGGAAATTACTGATTCGTGAACCACTAGTTCATTTACTCCTAAGTTTGTATATGATGCTATTGGAATACATTCTAAGATTTTGGATGAATTTAATCCAAATCCATCACCGTTTGACTTAGTTTTGGATTTTATAATTGAAATCAAGGAACTAGGGTTTTCACCCTACGTTCCTATCCTATCTGGAATAATGACCTAATTAACTACCTAAATGATTTTTAATTAACTCAAAAATTGATACATCGCATGTAAATAGTTAGGGATTAATTTAATAATTTTTACACGTTTTATTAAAATACCTGTGGAGCCCAATCTCAGAGCATGACAAAATAGTCCAACATCACAACATGAACATCATAGAAATAAGGGTTTTGTTCAAGCTATTTTGATGGATTAGATTAGTTCGAGTATTTTTCGTGAAAGGCCCAACTTACACAAATACAAACAAGCACAAGTATGTCCCAAAAACCTAACTAAATCAGGCTATAAAAATTGAGGAAAGAGCCAGCCAAGTCGCTGCAATAGTGAAAGCTGCCATCTTTAGCCAATGTTAGCACCCATACATGCTCATATAGGCTAAATCACACAAATCATTATAAATGAAACATGTATATCTATTGTTCATGAGAATACTGAAGCAATAATTATATAAAAATCCTACCTATAAGGCAAGTTATGATTTTTATGATGAAATAGTGCATGTAGGTCCATGACCACAGTGCAATTAAAAATCCATAACTATTTTTACACAACTCGGGATGACATGAAATGAAGCTATAAATTCTCCTAATACAAGTTTATATGTTTAAAAAATATTTAAAAATATAAAAAAATTCCATATGCCGAGACCCTAAACATTATGGCTAAGAGGCAAAGGAGAGAATTTTACCTCACAAGGGACAAGGAGGAGGTCTTTTGGGGCATCATACCCCAAAACCTGCCACTCCTAGGGTTTACCAAAGCTTGGAGAGGGCTGGAAGGAGGTGAGGAATGGTGTGGAGGAAGTGGATTGGAAGAGAAAAGGACGGATCAGTGAAGACTCAAAAGGTGAAAAGAGGGGTGTAACGACCCGCCATGTTTGACAATATTTTGGGTCTTGCTGACTGGGTGTTACTCAAAATTTAACAAAACCAACCCTATAACAACCAGTCCTAATGGGACTGGGTGTTACTTAAAAGGTTACATGAATAATATGAAAGCAAATAAGTCTAGCATTTCTAACTCAAAAGAACTTATGTTTCAAATGACAATGTATGAAATAATTATCCCACAGTCTTGGACCGTTTCCCATAGCTACATTTATAACACAAGAAAAGTAAAAAGAGAAGTCCACTTATTATTTGTTCACCACCTGAGTTGGTAGAAGAACCACCCTGTCATCTCTTAGTCTTTAGTTCCAGCTCCTAACTTGCAGAGGCAATTCCGCATTAGGTATTAAACACTAAGCTGCATAATTAATTAAAACAAGTCCATAAACTCCCTATCATTATCTATAATATTGGTTGTTGTGACCATTCCAACATGTCCATTTATTAGCTGATGGTTCAGTCCACCATGTCCATTAGTTGGCTGATGGGTCAGTCCACCATGTCCATCTATTGGCTGATGGGTCAGTCCATCATGTCCATTACTGGATGGTGAGTCCAATCTGTCATGTCCATTATCGGCTGGTGAGTCCAATCCACCATGTCCATAACTGGCTAGGCGAGTCCAATCTGCCATGTCCAATTTATTAGCTGATGGGTCAGTCTATCATGTCCATTACCAGCTGGCGAGTCCAATCCGCCATGTATGTTATCGGCTGGTGAGTCCAATCCACCATGTCCGTAATTGGCTGGCGAGTCCAATCCGCCATGTCCAATTTATTGGCTGATGGGCCAGTTTATCATGTCCAATACCGGCTAACGAGTCGAATCCGCCATGTCCGTTATCGGCTGGTGAGTCCAATCCACCATGTCCGTAATTGGCTAGCAAGTCCAATCTTCCATGTCTAATTTATTGGTTGATGGGTCAGTCCATTATATCCATTACCGGCTGGCGAGTCCAATCTACCATGTCTGTTATCGGCTGGTGAGTCTAATCCACCATGTCCGTAATTGGCTGGCGAGTCTAATCCACCATGTCCAATTAATTGTTCTATGGGTTGTTAGGTCCTTTCTAACATGTCCATTATTGGATTATGAAGGGCGTAGCCCGTGTCAGACTGAGTCAATTCCTTAACTCCGGTTGCACTCAGTGCATGGTGGTCGAATATGGGCTCAGGCTGACCATGTTGTCCACAAGGGAAAATACAATATTTTAAATAATTATATGAACTTGGATATTTTGAACTCGCAGCTGCGATTAATGATCCTAATCTGAACGAGGACATAAAATTATACATAAGTATAATTTTATTCGAGTAGAAATGCGTGCAACTAAATGACTAATATATATATATCACTATTAAATTTCAAAAATATTAAATATTAAACTATTAATGTGATATAATCATTTAAATCCAACTTTACATTAATTATCTAGATCATAATTAACACTTAATGAATAATAAAATAATTATCAACTTATAAACAAATATCTAATTACTATTATTAGTATATTTTCCTTTAAGACGATAATTACTTAACCACAATCATGATAATTTAGTTTACGGTTTTAAATCTTTAATCGTTATCCTTATTCATAGCAATTTAGGTTAAATAAGTTGTACGATTAAATTATTTAAAATAATTTTTATTATTCTAATTTAAAAATATTATTAATATAATTATTTTAGATTATTCGACTTAATAAAATTTTGAACTTTATTTATTTTCATTATGCTATTTAGGTTCGACGCTAGTGATTGCTATCCAACTATAGTTTAATAACTCATTTTCTATATTACTGACTCGTTATTAAACTAATCACTTTATTTACCTAATATTGAATTTAATATGGCAAAGGTAAAATCTTCATTTTATTAATTACTTATCATTGTCCGATTTAATTTAATCGCTTGTTGTGTGCCGACTAATTATCGACCATTTATCATTACTGTAATACCCCAAATCCGGTTCACGCTCGTGAACCGAACCGGCATGTTAC
The DNA here is from genome assembly GCA_033002965.1 of Piper betle. NCBI lineage: Eukaryota > Viridiplantae > Streptophyta > Magnoliopsida > Piperales > Piperaceae > Piper > Piper betle. Next base: position 5,466 of record JAURVB010003341.1, read on the forward strand.
AGGCCCCGGTTAGGTCGGCTAACCCGAACCTAACTCATGCGGATCCAATCTCGGCGTCTTAAGATGAAGATACGATCCATCATGAATGAATAAATACACAAAATCCTAACATGGTACTACATGAATGACATGCAATTCAAAATACACACCAATACAATTACGATCAAAATTACTGAAATTCTAAAAGACAGACAGGGTCTCCCCTAAAAATGCAATTAGGGTCCACCCTGTCAAAATATATATATACAAATATATACAGCATATATCAACAATTTCATTCACACAGAATCTAATATACTATACTCTCATTCTCGAAGCTTGGGTCCTCAACCCATCACACTTTTGCTGCGCTATCTGCTGTATCATTTCATTTCATATCATATCATCATGCCTCAAACATTTAATCATAGTCATTCACAATATAATAACATAATAATACAAATATTAAACATTCAGAAATCTAACATGTGTGTGCACAAGACCTCATTGCTCCTCCGTCCAAGCTGGCTCATCCATCTCGTGCTTATCACCTACATATATATAAGAAAAACGTCAGTAACAAGCGTTACTGGTCCGGAAAATAAAATAACTATAACAAACTGGCTATGAGAGCAAACTCTCATCTGAAAGAAAACCATCATACTTCCTCAAGAACACTCTGAAGGGCACTACTGAGGAGCCACTGGGCTGCAGACCCGGTAGCATCCCGAACTTACTGCTCTGCTGCTGGTACTGTGCTACTCTCAGCACTTCTTTTTCAGTACTTCTCGTGAAACTTTATCCTAAGCCCTCTCCTTACCTCCATATTTCTCCTGGCCTTGAGCACGAAGGCCGAGTACTCTCAGGCAGTCGCCTTTAGTACCCTTTGAACCACAAGTCCGGACATGCGCTGTACTAAACAGTACCCGTAAACCTCCACGTTCTCCGGGTGTGAGGAACTCAAACGCGGAGTTGTCAGGATCCCTCGGGAATGGAACAGTCCGCTGGCACTAATCCAGAGCCCGCTTTGACTGTCACGGCATCCTCTGCATGGTACGTGCAGTCGGTTTCTCCATCTCTCGTCTCACTGAAAACTCGATAAAACTATATATATAGGCCTGGGAAGGGATTCATATAATAGGCCCGAAGGCAACTTGTGGTGGATCTTGTTTTCGAAATCATCCTCGAGGGATCTCATCCTCGAGGGGTTATTAATCCGGAAAATATTCGGTTAAATGACCCGAGTTAAGTGGGATCCAATAAAACACCACTTAACCCGTCCTGCAAATAATAACATAAACATACAATAGAAAAGCGTAAAACAAGACGAGTCCTAAACGGACCTGGTAGAAGCTCCAAGCGTGTCATCGCGCCTAGGCGGCGAGCTCCTATTCCGTACCTACACATCAAAACTAAATACTAACGCCCGCTAACTAAATGATGCATCAAACTCAACACAATTAAACACAGAATCATCATCAAAATAACCATCAAATAATTATAAGAATAAATAATCCTAACTCAACTACTCATACCATATCTTATTCTGTTCTTCTAAGTTGCATCGTACTAGATTAACATGTTCATACACAATTCATCTCATTAGATCACTTCATTCACTAATAATCTCATCATGCACATCTTTACTTTATTCATGGTCAAGACATTAATCATGATAATTAATTAACCCTAGCATGCTATGCTAACAATTATCATCAATTTTAAATAAATCAATCGGAGGTAATTATACCTCACGTCGTCGGCAATCGGCGACGGCTAGGGTTCCGTCGCGCGTCTCGGAGCTCAAATTCGGCGCTCATCGGCGTCCGAAGCTCGATCGGGCTCCACTGGGTGAGCCCCGCGGAAGATCCGGTGAATTCCGGCGAATTCCAGAAATTCCGATTTTCCGGCGGTTTTCCGGCAGCTACTGGCGGTTTTCCGGCGACTTCCGGTGGTTTTCCGGCGACAATCGCCGGCGGCGTCTACTAGCTGGATAGGGGTCATATAGGGTACCATTGGAACCGGCTCGGCGAGCCCGACACATCCACGACGTCCACATGGTCGGCCGAGGCGGTGGCTCGCCGGAAAAAGGCTAAAACAGAGCCGGCGGCGATGGGTGGCTCGATCCGGCCGCCCTGGGCGGTGATGGCCTCTGTGCCGGTCGGGGAAGGTCGCTGGAGGGCTGAGGGTGTTGAGGCGACCTCCTGATCGTGGCGGCGACGGTCGCCGGCGGCAGAATCGACGACGCGGCTGAAATGTAGCCGCGGCGCTAGGCGGCGATTCCGGCGTCACGGCGGCCTGGCAGCGGCCGGGGCTGGTCGGGGCAGCACGGCAACGCCGTGGCGGAGCTGGGCGGCGACGATCGGCGGCCGGGCGGCGCCGACAGCGGCAGCGGCGACGCTGCAAAGGGGCGGCGTCGGGGTTTGGGAAGAAGATGTCGGGGGTGTGCAGTGGCCATATTTTTACAATTACCATATTTTTATTACTTATGTCCATGTCAATTTCGTGCAATAATTAGTTAGTTTATTATCTTTAACCCATAACCCATTAGAATAATTATTTTTAATGATTTATTACGAGTTAGTTTTATTTTTAACTCGAGTCGGTATCGAGTCAACCCATATTTAGAAAACTGCCATCTTCTTCTTCTTCTTCTTCCCCAAGGCCATCTTCTCATCTCCTACCTTCTTTGCACCTGACCGGACCTTGGCACCACCACTGGTCACGTCCTTCTTCAATTCCCCAGCAACCCAATTGAACAACCATATAAACATCCCAACAAGACATCAACAACAACATAAAAAACAGGCAAAGATGAAGCCTAACGTCCATGGTTTACAACAGCTATCCAAGGCGACGTCCTGCACCAAACCAGGCCTGATATCTTCCTCTTCAACCCAAAACCAGACCACGTCCTCCACTCCCTTCCCTACCAATCCAATTGGAAGCACAAAGCTTGTGCTTTACAGCAACTATCCACGTCAAACTCCGTTCTGCACCAAGGCGAGCTACTCCTGGCCAGCAGCACCGTCGGGACTGCAAGGTGAACTCCGTCCGGCCAGCAGCACCACCGGGAACACTTCCCTTCTCCCTGCATGACAACCCAACATCAAGGCCAAGCGCTGTGAGCATGCACGACGTGAGTCTTTGGCCAGCAAACTGGCTTGGACGTGTGGAATCTCCCACAGCGTCGCACACTATAACTCCACCCATAACCACTGAAATTCTGCCGCCCATCGGAACCCAGGGACAAGGCTATGCCACCCTTCGACCCAGCAGCCAGAGAGGTTGTTGGGGGTGTGAGGGCTGCCTTGAAATCTTTGTTTATAGCCACCTATCATTGCCCAACTTCAGCCCCGTTGGCCATGGCGAAATTCCATTTTCCAGTTTAGTTATAATTGTTATTGTTGATTTCAGACGTTAATTCTCATGTTTATCAAGCTTATTATCAATTAAAAAGACATATGAATGTGAGAAAATGAAGAAGAGGGAGATAGGAAGGATACCCAAGCAAGGAAGAAATACCGGCTAGGAAGAGGAGAACTAGGCAGTTAAGGTGAGGAAGACGCCCCTACACTAATATGTGAAAAATGGTGTCCTCTTTCAAAATTTATAAAAATTAAAATGACGGCTAGGATATGTGAAAACACCCGTATTTCACTTAACCGGGTAACCTGGTAAATAATAAATGGGTAAATAATAAAATATAATAATTAATCGGGTAGAATTAACTGGGTAGAGAATATAACGCATTCGGTCCTTTTCGGACCGAGTCGAATATATTAAAATTCTTTTTCCACTTTTTTTCCACGGTCTTTACAAGGGGAGTTGGGGGGCTTTTTATAAAAACTGGAAAAGCCTTCGATCAAAGGACGCCCTCCTAGTGTTGTTGCCCGGCCCTTGAAAGACGGACCACAAAAAGCCGGATATTTTGGGCACGGTCTGTTGAACCAACGTGTACGCCATCTTTGGTCAAACCACAGGGTGCAAAAGCATTGGGCCATCACCTTTGCTTTTCGTGCAAAGGGAGGGAAATTCAAAAGTGTGTGTGCAAGGGCACTGTGTGGGATCAAGGGTGTTGTGCTAGTGCCTTTGCGCCCATACTTGGAAATCCTAACCCTAAAACATGTTGGCGCAAGGGCGCTCAAAACCATTTTTCACGCACTTAGGGTTTAATCCTAAGGCGAACCGACCTCAGAAACTGCACAATGGGTGCCATAGGGCTAGGATAAACCGAATAAGGTTCAAACACACTACAAATATATTAGACTTGAGACGGACACAGTTTTAAATTTAACTAGACTCGACTTAAAATAAAAACAAAAATAAAATAAAATAAAAAGAGTTGGGACCACGTAGTGTCAAATTAGGCAGCACCAAGCATTGGGGGAGATTAAGGCAGTGGTTTGCACATACCTACCATACGTAGGCACACGGCAAAAAGGGTTGGGTATGCAACTCAATGTGGGTTGTGACCGAACCAAAATTGAAATCGTTGACCGGAAAGTTACAAAATTGATCTTTCACAAGCTAAAAACAGTTAACTTTATTTGAAAATTTAAATATTCAACTTTGACTTCTAATGGATCTATTTTACGCTTTGATACTTCCATCAACTTCAAAACCCCATTTAAACTCCAAAAACCCATAATAAAAAATAATTTATTCCTTTGCAGGCAAAAAAACTTCACGATGAATTTTAATTCTACTTCGTCAGAATCTCTTTCACACTAAATTTACGGAAAACCGTGAAGCTTTTATCAACTTCAAAATCCCATAAATAATCCCAAACACAATCCCTCCCCCCCCACCTCCACCCCCACAAAAATAATTTATTCCTTCGCAAATAACGAAAAATCTACGACACTGATTATAAGCACGAATAAAAATTAAATAAGCGAGATAAGAACTTAGATATACTACGAGGAAGAATTAGCTGATGAAAATGTTTTCTATGAATTGAGAGCAGGCAAGAAGAAAGATCAAATGTTCCAGTTTTTCTATTCATTTCCTTATTATTTCTATTTACACACAACAAGCCTCTAGTACTCTGGTTCTAACTCGTAAGTCATAACCACTTTACCCATTTTAATTAGATTCGGGGGCTCTCGATCGAGTCAAACTTGAACCAGATTTGAAGAGTTTTTTTACTAAACATATGGTTGAATCAGTTATTCATGATTTTGTAAGAGTGCTAACTGATATATTAGTAAGACCAGATAAGTTATTGGCATCATACATGCTTCATTTAATACTACAATATATTGTATATGTACCAATTATTTGCTATTATTTATTATGGTCTAGATTTCTACGATATTATTTTTCTATAATGACAACCATGATTTTATTTTAGTCTGAATTTGGTTGCTTTCACCGTATATGAGATTTTCACCTCATAAGCTCTTCGTTGAATTCTTTCAAAATAATCTAAAGAAAGCCAATGTTTTAAAAAATACTGCTTGTTTCTGCTAAAAAATAGGTTTAAAAAATCTATAATCTGTTGGTTTTATGGCACGATGCATGGAACTGGTTTGAACCAGGACATCGGATCCATTCGAACTGAGTTTTAAAACTATGAGTATTATTTTCAAAGATGAATATAATGCAAGAAAATCTAATTTGGAGTTATTTTTATTTTTAAAATGAATTTGAAATAATGTTAGAGATTGGAGATTTTTTAAGTCTCCCCTTCGATAGGTTAGAATAATTTCTGAACTTATTTAGATGTTAAGAGATATTAGGATTATTTACTTAGTTCAGTTTTACTCATAAACCATACCTTAACGGACGCAAACCCACCTGTAATTTTAAAAAATATATTATGCTAGAATAACTTCAGAAACTTACTCAAAGGCTGATATGATATGGAGATATCGGGATTATTTACTATGATTCATTCAAAAAAACCTGAACCTTATCCAATCCAATCCTTATTCCTAATTACTCCATCCAACTCACTAATCATAACAACCAATTGACCTTATTCAAATGCAAAGATGACTTATACTTATTGGGTAGTTTTTTAGATATCCCTAATATTTTGGAGTCAAACTAAATTTCTGCACATGAATGCTTGTTGGATATTATTATTACATTCGCATAATATTTGGAAGCATTGAACCAAATCTACGCGTGAATAAGATCTGGGCTTAGGTAAGAAATATCTTTTGTTTGTAAATAAGACCTCTACATAGCACAAAAAATTACGATTCATGTAAATACGAGAAAACAATTGAGAAGATCTTTTTATGACTATACTTTTTTCTTGAGACTTGAGAATTTAGACCGTAAATTATAATACTTCTCCACGTTCTAACTTTGAGAACATTTTTTATCCTATGTGGTTGCAAGTTATGCAAACTAATTATATTCAAATACTAGATGAGATATATTGGGATTATTTACCCATTTTGATTACTCAAACTATATATCTTATATGATACGAACATGTCCAACTCGTTTATCCTATCATTAGGGGTGTCCAAAAACCACGAATGTTCGCATCCGTGTCACGTCTATGTCCATATCCATATATAAAATATGGACTGTCCGCACATGGCACTCTTGTGGACACTAAAATAGGGTCCATGCAATTGTTTGCGTGCACATTTGAAACATGAAATTATGACCACCAAATCTGGTCGTAGTAAATAAGGTTGTTGATAAAATTTGTGACCAAAAAGAAATCTGGTCGCAAAAGTAGCAACTGGATGCACCCTTTTCGGTTTAGTATCTAAGTTAGTGACCAGGCTAGCAATTCTAAAGCCGGTTGCAAATTATTTATAACCAGGTATTTGGTTGCAAATTCAGTTTCAACTTCAGTTCCTGACTTGTTTCTTTTTTGTTGCAACTGCAGTCACAATACACACCAAATCGGTCATAACCCAACAACAAAATAACCTAAAAATATTTAAAATAATAATTATTTTTTGTTTTAAATTACCTATTTAATAATAAAAGAATATGTGAGATCCATCAATGTAGTTCTACATTTAATACCTATTAGGGTAAGATCATATTCATAAGTGAGAATGTATTATAGATTTTTAACTTAGTTAACTACTTTTGAAAGGATGACTTAAGCCCGTTAGTTTACACTTTTGATCAGGTTATTACAAATGGTATCAGAGCAACATGGTTCTATGTTGGATGGTGGGTTAGAATAGGGACGTTGGGTAGGCTACTAGTCATGGGTTAGAGAAGGATATGGGCTAGGGCTAGAAATGGACCACATGTAGAAATTTTGAAGATGAAATGTCCTAAGGTAGGTGGATTGTGAGATCTTTTAACTTAGTCCCACTTATATAATACCTACTAGGGTAAGATCATATTTATAAGTGAGAATAACCTATAAATCTTCAACTTAGTTAACCACTTTTGAATTGATGACTTAGGCAATTATATTGCATTTTGGGCTAGGTCATTACAAATCATATAAATAAATAGATATGATAGTAGTATATATATAAACCATAGAATAGAAGTTCAATCTAAAATACGATAAACTATTCAATGTCAAACATAAAATATAAATCAAATATCTAATACAAAGAAAAGCCCTATACCTATATCAAGGGAGGGGTAGGAAGATCACGATGGGGCATATCAAGGTTGTAATCACCAGTGTCATGATGTTGTTCTCTATATATGGCCATCATATGATGAAGCGTCTAAGTGTCCAAAGTAGTAGTAATGGACTCGACAAGTCGATCATCTATGGTTTGAGCCTTCTCCCTCTGTCATTGGTCTCTCTCATCAAGAAGCAACGTAATCTCTGGTTTGAGCCTCCTCCCTCTGTCATTTGTCTCTCTCATCAAGAAGCAACGTGGGCTGTCCTATACCTTAGTCTCCACCCTCACCTCCTTTGATGATCTTTGGTTTGAGCCTCCTCCCTCCGTCATTGGTCTCTCTCATCAAGAAGCAACGTAGGCGGTCCTATACTTTAGTCTCCACCATCACCTCCCCCTCATCCTCATGATCTCTACCTGTATATCTGTGGGTCTCTAAATCCTCGAGTCAGTGGAGTAAAGACTTATCAGAGAACATATGCCAAGAGTTGGCTCTGATACCACTTCTGTAACACCCCGTTCTGGTTCACCCCTGAACCGACCAGGATGTGTCATCGGCGACCAAATCGTTCTCCAATCTACTTGATTCGGTTAAGCCGACCCAGATCCACTCTCGGCGTCTAAAGGATGGTGATGCTACATGCACAACATGAATGAGATGTTTGGGTTCTAACGTGGTCCTATATGCATGCCATGACATGCAAACATCACGAAGGAAAAGAATTAAACAAGAAAACAATAATAAAATAATTATATTTTTAAAGAAAAACGGACAGAGCTTCCCCTAATAGTGTAATAAGGGCCACCCTATCGACACATGCAGTAATAATTTATCTACAATAATTCACAAAAGCATGGTATTCGTCTTTACTCATCTCATCCGAGCCGAGCCAAAGCTCCAAGGCTCCATATCTAACCTCACTCCCCATTTCCATGCATAACATTCTATTTCCACAATCAATCATATACATTCTCAACATAAATACCAAGTCATTCACATACATTACAAATGGCAGGTACATGTGTGCGCGATCCGTGCTCCTCCTCCGCGGTTCCGACAGCTTTCACTCTTCGCGATGATGTTCACCTACATATATATAAAAAAACCGTCAGTAACGAGCGTTACCGGTCCAAAAAGTAACTAATATCAAACTGGCACAGGAGAGCTAACTCTCCTGTTGAAAAAAATTATATACTTCCTCAAGAACACTCATAAGGGCCTCCGGGAGCCATCGACCTCAGTCGGTAGCGTCCCCTATCTTTCTCTTTCTCATTCTCATTCTCAACATGGCCAAAGCCTATCCCTCTGCGCGGGAAACTCATTTTTCTCTTTTCTCATTCATCTCGCCCTCTACACCTTCCATATCACTCCTGGCCCTGAGCACAAGGGTCGGGTACTTTCGGGCATGCGCCTTAGGTACCCTTTTACGCCACAAGTCCAGACATGCACTGCTTAGCAGTACCCGTAAACCTCCACACTTTTCCGGGTTTAAGGAACTCAAAGGTGGAGTTGTCAGGATCCCTCAGGAATGGAGTGGGTTCTCCCCAGCTCTAGAGCCCGCTTTGACGAACACACGCCCTATCTGAAGGTGTGGCCGTTGTTACCCGCACTCGTCCACTCACCAAAACACAAAAACATACATATATAGGCCTGGGTAGGGATTTATAAAAGAGGCCCGAAGGCAACTTGATCTAGATCTGAGTTCGAAAACGAACTTGAGGGATCTCATCCTCGAGGGTTATTAATCCGGAAATCTATGTACGACTAGATGGCTTGTGCGGAGTGGGATGCAATAAATCCACCCCTCGGCATGGCCACTTACCTGTTGAAAACAAAATGCGATAGAGTTTAACAATCAAACCAGAAGCGAGTCCTAAACGGACCTGGTAGAAGCTCCAAATGGGTCCACGCGCGTAAGCGATGAGCTCCGACACCGTACGTACACAATCAAGCTAAAAGCTAACGCCCGCATGATGAATCACACATCCTATAGCATGCACACACAATCAACACAATCACGCATCATTCATCACACATTCATCCTAAGTCAATTCTAGTGAGTTTTCAATCTATGTTTCATGAAAGTAGGGTAATTAATTAGTTCACCTAATTAATTCCTTACTTTTCCATTTTAACACTCATCAATCAACTAATTTCATAATTTTTATTAAATTACACACAAACATACAGACACGTCAAAAACACGAAAATTCATCTAATTATCTAGTCTAGCATGCTTCCCTAATAATTATAAAATTTAAGAATTTATGTTGGAGTAATTTATACCTTGCGTCGTTCAAAATTGGCGACGGCTAGGGTTTCCGTTTCATGGCTCGAAACTCGTATTCGGCACCTAGCGGTGTCCGAAGTTCGATCGGATTCGACCGGGTGCATTCGGCGGATGATCCGGTGAATTTCCTCTGAATCCAATTTTTCGGCGATTTCAGCAGTTTTCCGGCGATGATTCTGGACGGGGCAATCAGGGGGTCTATCGGCAGCAGCTCGACGAACTTGGTCCGATGGTGGTGTCAAACAGGGTAGCCGGGGCGGCGATGCCTGTCGGCGGTGGCGTCAAAAACGGGCGGCGGCGGCGGCGTGCTCCGATCAGGGCTAGGCCGGCCTCGATGGCGGTCGGGATGATGGGGGAAACGTCGGCGACGGTGAGAGGGTGAGACTGGTGGTCATAGCAGAGGCGATGGTGACCGAACAACGGTGGAATCCGGCTCGGAGTGGCGATGGCCGAGGCGGCTTCGTGGCATCGCGGAGGCGCGCTATAGGCGATCGGTGGCTGGTAGGGATGGGCACGGACTAGTGTAACACCCCA
>JAURVB010003342.1:0-13367 GCA_033002965.1 Piper betle
CCGGTTCTGAATATAAAACCCTGACTCGAATCATGGGTTTTACACATATAGGGTAAAGTATTACTAAGCCCAACGGCAGACTCAGGGCAGAAAATTTTTTCTGCCCCAAAGCTTTATATAAACCGTCCGATTACAAGGATAGTACAGATCTATTATTTACAATAAAATACTAAACCTTCCGATGCCGGCGGCTGCCATCCCACCGCAACTGCTGCCCCGTCGCGCTCCACCTCGACCTTCCCATCCTGCTGCGTTCCACCTCAATCTCGCCACACCACCGCAGACGCCCCTCCTCCCTGCTCCGCCACAGACTCCCCTTGCGCCCTGCTGCTGCCCCCCTCTCAAATGCCCCTCCTCCCCACTTCCCCTCTACCTTGTCATCCAACTGACCCCGGGTGGCCGAACGTCAGGGTCGAGGGGAGCTAGGGGAGGGGTCAGAATCGGGGTGGTGGCCGCAAAAATTTTGGTTTTTTTTTTGTTTTGCTATGCGGCCAGATGTGGCCACCGCATACCAGGTCCTTGTAATCGGATGGTCGAGATCAAAGTTTAATTCTTTTTTGAAAAGAATAGATCTGGTCCGTCCTTATAATCGAACGACCCAGATCAATGTTTTGGACTGAGAAAATTTATGCCACGGGTGCACCTCAACGCTTCTTTTATATATATGTATATATATATATATATAAGATGTCAATAAAAATCGAAACTGACTTGAGGCCTAAGTGGGACTTTAGAGACAAAATTCGAGGTAAGAAAGCTAAATGAGCCTCAAAACCCTAAACTCAATTAGATGAAGATCTGAAACTTAAATCAAACTGGGACCACAAGGTAACCCGATAACTTGAACTCCCATAAATGCAAGTAAATGAGATACCGTAAGAAACCCAAAAAGATGCCAAATGTTGCAACGATATAGATCTATCCCTAAAACCCTAAGCTAAAACAATCATGAACCTGTATAGTTTAAGTATACACCGATAATTCATGCTCTGTTATAGTATAATTGAATATGTCATCTGTATATTAAGTATACTCAGCCCTCATAACATGTTCATACTACCATATGGCTCCATACTCATAGTTAGAAAGTTGAACTAGTTCGACTCGATTTGAAACTAGCTCGAATTAGGAAAAGCAACAAGTGGGTAAAACCCTGACAGTTAGAATTTTCTTGTTGCCATCAAGATCATCAAGACAAAAGTACATAACACAATTAGTTTTTCTTTTGACTACTGGACATGTATATTTGCAGAAGGGGATAAGTGGTGGTTACCAAATATTTGATAACACCCTTCAATGACTGGTTGGAACTTTTATCTAATGAGTGAGCTAATAATTAACAGTAATTTTTAATAAAAAATATTACATTATAATAACCATATATATTTACCTTGTTCATTTTTATATTATTATAAATACATTGCTCAATTTATTTTTAGTCTTTAACGAATCAAAATTATTAAATTTTATTGAATTATTTTAATTTTCATCACTTTTGTTAATAGAGTCGAGAAAAAATTAAAGAATTGAGTTAATTTGAAGTTGCTTATAAAGTTTGATTTACATAGCAAAGTCAACTCGTGAAGTTCTTTTAGGCGACAATGGATATTGGAACTATATACAATAATAAATGCCCAATTTTAACATATGTAAAAAGATTTACAAGGGATCCTTTTTCAGAGGCATTAACATAAACTTTCATTGCATCTAAAATTTATTTATTTATTTATTATTTCAGCTTTTGGTGTACTTTGAAATATTGGGCATTATTATTGCTAACTTGACTTGCTTTTTTATTCTAATTGGTGTACATTAAGTTGCATTGAACAAAGTTGCATTAATGGGCCGGACAGTGTGAAGCATCTCATATGAGCTACCAATATTTCAATTTTTAAGTACACCAAGTCCAACAATCCCCGCTCTTTCAGAACTTCGGGCCCAACTAGGATTATGAGGTACTTGGGGTCCAACTGATCATTCCGGCCCATTTCTTCACATGCATAGATGATGTAAATTTTTTTTTCTTTTAAAAAAAATGCTGCCTTGAACATTATATTAATACTTTACCACGCAACACCATAAATGGATAGATTTTATCTTTCTTAAACATGCATATATGGGAGATGAAAAATTGAAATATTAATTGATTATATTTTTAGCGGTAAAATTAGTAATTCTGAGGATTCTGTTGTTGGTGAAAAAAAATTAGTGTTAATTTTGTATACTCTTTGGCTGAAACAACTAATTCAATTAATCAATCGCAACCAAAACATGAGCATCTTCATTGTAACAACCTAGTGATGGATGATGGTACTAGGCAAATCCTCACTAGTATACTATTTCTTATCCTCTAAAATATTAAATGGGAGACTAAATTAAAATTTTATTACATTGGTAGAGTAGCCAGTAAAAATGAAATACATTATCTTTTTAAACTAATTAATGTTTGTTGACTTTGTTATAAGAAATTTTTGTTAGCTTTTTTTATTTTAAAAAACATAAAAATTAAAAACGCAATTGAACTCGCACCCACTCATAATACATAAAAAATTGAGTGTGTCCGTAACAAAAATCGAATCAAAAATATCTCACCAAAGTAAAATATCCTCAACCAACACAAGCTTGGCCCGAGGAACAACAATAACAGGGTATAGAAGATAGATGACAGACAAAGCAATGTTGCAACCTTCTTGGCCTCTTCTTGCCCATAAGGACGACCAAAGCGAATATGATGGAGACGGTGGATGGACAAGCTAGCAGTCCCACCGCTTGCTTTAATTTCTTTTCGGTTTGTCTCTTTTTTATCTGTCAGCCTTTTCCAAAAGGGAAAGCAAAGCAGTTATGTCATTGGCTCCTGATTCCTACACATCGATTTACCAACATGACCAGTTATGACACATTTGACCATAAAGACGATCTTTTGAACAAGCTAAAAGGGTAGAACAGCTGCATTCACAAGTCTATCTCTTTAGCCTTGTATTATGAACTTGTGTATGATATGATATATGAACGTGGACGTGATCCATGCGTGTGTTTGTTTCTTGCCTTACACCTAAAGGCGGGTGCATCAAAGGTAAATCGAACTTTTGACTCCTTTGTTTTTCGTCAAGAACACACGTAGTACCTATCTTGGTGATGCACTTTTATTTGATGTTTAAACCATGTGTCATAGTGCTAATCATCTTCATTGTCATCATTGGTTTGTCATATATTTTACCTTAATTTATTGTGTCGGTAAGATGATACATAATTAATTTATTGCAACGAGTGACTGATTTTGTCGCCTTGAGTGGGTGTTTGAGCATGGACAGGTTGATGGGTATCCCCTTCTCAAAGCTCATTGGAATTGTGTAATTAAGTTAGTTAATCATGCTATTAAACTCATATGAAGAATTTATTTTTTTGAGAAATGCTTCATCCCCGTTAAGTTATCGCGATCTCCACCCACGTTTAATAAAATTGTCACTTTTCCTCTATTCATCTACCTTTCACATGAGATAATAACTACTCAAAGTGAGTGAAGAACGTTAGTCGTCAACCTTGGGATAGCAAGATTTTTTTTGTCGAATATGAGTGCTAAAAAACGTCTTTTAGGGTTCATTATGAATTTCAAGTTTGTAAATAATTCTTCGTATACATTTGATTAACATGAAAAAATAAAAGTCTATCAAAAAATCATGATTATTTTCCACACAAAAAATGTTGAATCTGAACTTTTTTTAATTTATTGTAAACTAAGGTTAGCACTTCTAGGATTAACCTTTTGTAATTTTCTTAATTTCAATTTTTCTGTCGTGTCAATCAGACATTTACGTTGAAACGAGTTTGCATGGTAAAAATCCACCTATTTGATCATGGCCAATTACGTAAAATCTCGGCAACAACCTACACTCAAGCTTCTTTCAATCAACTCTTGATCACCAGCAATTAACCGCCCCTTGACCAACACAACTTCATTTATTATAGCTAAAATATTAATTAAATAAATACCTTGTTAATTGTGATGCAGAGCATCTGCACCTATCGAGAAGTCACTTATACGAGCTTGCCATCCATAATATCTAATTGTTGGCAAGATTGATGAACTTTTGTTCGGGCATTTCAACCAACCTTAAAAAATCAATTCTGAAATACTTGTCAAAATTTGATATAATGGAGTACAAATCTACTAAAAGGCCTATACAATTATACTAGTTGTAAGGCCCAATCATATTCAAGCATATCAGACACCTATTAAATACCCTTACAACACTTTTGTTATTTAAAGAATAAGTGGGTATTATTATTTATGTTTTCCTAGCTATTGATTGGATCTTAGAGCCAATATTACAATAGATTATTTTTCTTTCTGAAGTCCAACGTGTATTTTTTATTAATATAGATTGCAAATTGTTGATGGCTTAGACAGGAACTCCTCGATAGGTATAGATGAATTGCTCTCATATACATGATCAATACTCGTAGATACATTGCATCAATTTCATGCGTGGAAATATTTAATTACTACCTCTGTCATCAAGTGAGAAATCAACAATTTGTTGAAACCTAGAGCACCAAGAAGAAGAAGGTCACATAAGCATGAACGCCTGAGCACTCCAGTTTTAGGTGTTCGGGCTTTCGGGTCCTTATGATAAAAAATAATAATAACTTCTCAATAGGGACATGAGTGCCCGGGTTTTCGAGTGCCACAACGCGGATCAGGTCTGTGAAAGTTATTTTTTGGGATATAAAATTTGTATTTCGTGAATTTCTTTAGTATAACTTTATTCTTACATAAGGGAAGGTCTCAAGAGCATCTAGAAGGGTTTTCTTGTAAGGTTGAGGGAGAGAGGAGTTTTATTATAAACTACAATTTGTAATTCTTCTTTATAAGAAATTTTCTCTGTGGTGTTTTTACCCTTGAGTTTGGGGTTTTCTACATTAATCTTCTAGTGTCTTTTGTCCTCAATAATTTGTTTCAATGCTTGATTAATTATTGACAATTACCTTATCACACGTTCCTGCATAGGTAATCGACACCAACAATTGGTATCAGAGCGTTTGTTGCTTCGACAATAATCGCTGCATAAAAGAGTTGAAAATATTCTTTGAGATCTCTTTGAAACTTGATGTTGAGAAGTTCAATAGGAAAACAATTTTGTTTTTGGCAAGAGAAGGTTAAAGATATTATTATTAATCAAGGTCTCATGGGTATTGTTGGCAAGGGTAAATAGCCGGCTGATTTGTATGCCAGCTTAATTTAGAAAAGATGATGTTGGGTGTCATTCGTATAGATTTTTTCATGAAATTTATCACAATATTTTGTATATAAAGTCTTTACCTACTTTATGAGCAAAATTATAGAGAAGGTATAACAAAATCCTTGGCTAGTAAGGTCTATCTTAAAAGGCAGTTGTATCACTTGAGAATGAGTAACTCTAATTCTTTAGAGTCTCATTTGTATAAGTTTAACAAGTTATGTAATGATTTGTTGTACATTTATGAGAAGATTGCCGAGAATGATATGGCCTGCATACTTAATTAACTCTCTGAATTCGGTATACGAACCGATTGCGGTGACATTGTTGTATAATAAGGATTCCATCGATTTTGATGACCTTGTTACAACTTTATTGTCTGAGGAATAAATGAATAAGGACAAGAAAGAGATAAAAAATAATGGGGATAATCTTTATATAGATACACAGCTCAGAAACAAGAGGAAAGTCTTTCAAAAGGAAGTGGAATCAAGGGGAAGGGAAAACCTAAGAGGAAAAAGGTTATTTGTTCTTACTATAAAAAGGATGGTCGCTTCAAGAAAACCACAATAAGAGGAAACAAGATAGAGAGAAAATGAAAGGCAAAAGAATTGATCAAGATGGTGTATATGATTATGGTGTTGTTGATGAGGATCTGCTCAATGTCACATCTGGTGCAAATGATGGTAAGGATAGTTGGATTTTAGATTCTGGATGTTTATTTCATACATGTCCAAATAAGGAGTAGTTATATGATTATCAAGTTTTTGATGGGGTTTAATTCTAAGGAAAAATTGTTAGGATCGTATACGTAAGAATCAGAATGTTTGATGGTGTGATCTGGACATTGGCTGATGTGAGGTATGTACCAGAATTAAGGAAAATTTTAATTTCACTTGGTTGTTTGGACATTGATGGATGTAAAGTTGCCATGTCAGAGGGAGTTCTCAAGGTGACTAAGGGGTCGTCATTGATTATGATGGCTAGAAGTATATGCTACAAGGATGCATAGTTGTCGGTGCTCTAGAGTATCTAACTCTAAGAAGGATACAAAGAACATTTTGCTTTGACATATGAGGTTAGGTTATATGATGAGAGGGGCATGACTAAACTATGCAAAAGGGATTTTCTAAACGGTTTGAAGTGTCATCTCAACTTTTGTAACTATTGTGTTCTTGACAAGCAATCAAAGGTATAGTTTTGATCACCCACATCTCATACTAATAGTTCTATCTTTGGTTATATTCATATTGATCTATGGGGGCCAAAATCTGTGAAATCTCATGGTAATGCTACATATTTTATTACCTTCATAATTTATTTTTTCAGAAAAGTTTGAGTATACTTCATGAAACTAAGGGTAAAGCTTTCTCCACATTCAAACAATGAAGGGTGGAAATGGAAACTCAAACTGGGCAGAAGTTAAAGTATTTCAGGTCTAATAATGGAGGTGAGTAAGTTTGAGGAATTTGTTGAGTTTTGTCAATAAAAAGTGTTAGCCAACATTTCACAACAACATATATACCTCAATAGAATGGTGTTGCTCAAAGGATAACTAGATTTTGGTTGAGAAGGCAAGGTACATGAGGTTGAATGCGGGGTTGCCTAAGGTACTATGGGCTGAGGCAGTAAATATGACATGTAACATCAACAATCACATTACACTAGAAGGGAAAGCTTCGGAGGAAAGGTAGATAGGTAAACTAGTTGACTATTTTAATTTAAAGGTTTTTTGTTCATGTTTTGTGCATATACAAAATACACAACAATCTAAGTTGGACTCCAAATCAAGGGAGTGTGTGTTTCTTAGGTTTAAGGAAGGCGTAAATGGTTTTAAATGTAGGATGCAACATCAAATAAGGTTATAGTAAAAAAGGATGTTATCTTTAATGAGGAGCACATGTTGAAACTGGGTTTGTTGCATGTGAATCCAGTGGAGGGTAAGGTTGATGAGGATAGGAACATTGTTCTGGTGGAGCTAGATGTGGGAATGCTTCTACAAAATTGTGGGTTGGGGTAGAACCTGCTAAACCATCTCATGAGGAAGCATCATCTAGTGCTACTTAGAATGAGAAAGATTTGCAGGCTTATTCATTGGCTAGGGAATGGGAGAGGAAGAAGGTACATCCTCCACTTCAACTCGGGTTTGAGGACGCCGACATTTTTGCTTTCATGGTGGGAAGTAGAGATCCAACCTCATATAAGGAGGCCATGAAAAACAAGGAATCAAGCCAGTAGATGACGGCGATGATGGAAGAACTTGGATCACTTCACAAAAAGGAGACTTGGGATTTGGTGGAGCTACCAAAAGGAAGGAAGGTAATAGGTTGCAAATGAATGTTTCGGAAAAGAAAACAATTTTTGAAAAAGATAGAGAAAAACATAAGGCTGTGAGGACTACAATGAAATATTCTTACCAGTGGTCAAACATACATCAATCAGTGTGATTTTAGCTTAATTAGTAATGTTTGATCTGGAATTGGAACAGCTAGATGTAAAAACAGTTTTTTCTTCATAATGATTTGGAGGAGTAGATTTTCATACATCAGCATAAAAGCTTCAAGGAATATGGTAAGAAACATATGATGTACAAATTGAAGAAGTAACTGTATGGTTTGAAACAATCACCTCGCCACTAATATAAAATGTTTGATACTTTTATAATTCAAGTTGGATATTCATGGTCTGAATACAACAGCTGTGCTAATTTCAGAGTACTTGGTGATATGTCATATATTTATTTGCTATTGTCTGTTGATAATATGTTGATTGCTACTAAGAGTTTGGTTGAAGTAAACAAACTCAAATCCCAGTTATCTATAGTTTGACGTGAAATATCTAGGTGAGGCTAAGAAAATTATAAGCATAGAAATTAGACAAGACAAGCAGGCCAGAAAATCATGGTTATCACAGGGAAAGTATTTGGAGAAGGTTTCTCAAAGGTTTGGCATGGATAATACTAAGGTAATATAAGTTCCTCTCGCTCAACACTTCCAACTTTCAACGGTTATGTTTCCTACAATAGATGGTGGTACGGTACAAATATTAAAATTTTCTTACGCATAAGCTATTGGGGGGTGTTTGATGTATTCTATGGTTTGTATAAGGCCGAATAGCGTTCATGCTATGATTGTAATTAGTCTGTATATAGCTAATCTAGGGAAGGAGCATTAGAATATTATGAAACAAGTTATGTGGTATTTGAGAGGTACTACTAATTATGAAGTGGTTTATACTTATGAAGACATCAGATTGATTGGTTTTTTGAACTCAGATTATGTTGGGGATTTAGATATGAGGAGGCTAACAATAAGTTATGTATTCACTTTGGGTGGAGGTGCTATTTCCTGGAGGTTGATGCTTCAACCGATGGTCACCTTGTCTATGACAGAGGCAGAATATATGACTATGGTGGAGTGTGTCAAAAAAATCATATGGTTATGTTTTTTAGTGAATTAACTGGGGGTTTCTCAGAATCAGGTGGAGCTACATTGTGATAATCAGAGTGTCATTTATTTGACAAAAAATCAGATGTTTCATGTAAGGACTAAGCACATTGATGTGATGTTACATAAACTTGGGGAAATAATTAATGATGGTTTGATTAGCTTGACGAAGATTCATACTGAGGGTAATGCAACTGACATGTTTACTAAGCTGGTGACCTCGAAGAAGGTTAGTTATTGCATGGGCTTCATTAGAGTGACTCATTGCTAGGTGATGAGGATTGCAACTTATGAGGGGTTGTGCCCATGCCAGTAAGTTGTGGTTCATGCCAGTTTTCGGTATGAGGTTGATCTTCATGTATGTTCGAGAATATGGATCATATTTTCAAACCTATGTGGAGATTGTTGGAACTTGGAACGGGAAGAAGGTGTGGGCTTCATTCATAGAAGCATGAACGCTCGAGCATTCCGATTCTGGGTGCTCGGGTGTTCAGGTCCCTGTGATAAAAAAAAAATAAAACTTATAACAAGGTCATGAGAGCCCGAGCATTGGATTTTCGGGTGCCGGCTACCAGTGTCTTGACCACAACACAAAACACGTCTGTGGAAGTTATTTGTTGAGATATAAAACTTGTATTTCATGAATTTCTTCATTGTAACTTTATTCTTGTACAAGGGAAGGGTTCCATAGTTTCTAAAAGGCTTCTAAGGTTGAGATAGAGAAGGAGTTTTATTGTAAGTTGCAGTTTGTAATTCTTTTTCATATGAAATTTTCTCCTTATAATTTTTTTACCCTCAAATTTGGGAGTTTTTCACATTAATTTTCAGGTATCCTTTGTTCTCAATATTTTATTTCATTATTTCATTAATTATTAGTGATTATACACCAACACAATTATCTTGAAGACTTAATAATCTATTCATCCTTTGACCAATTCAACTTCAATTGTATCAATTTACTTTTCATTTTTTCACAAGCCAACCCTTTTTCTTCCTTTTGATATTCTTTAAGGTGTTGGAGACATGGATTCTGATCTAAGATTCATGTGATACAAATGACAAAATTTTGATGACCAAATACCCTTTAGACACTACCTTCTCCTTTACTTGCAGGTTTGGGACCTATGGGCGAAATGTTCATGTGCCAACCCCATATTTATTAAAACAAATCAAAATGATTTGTGCTCGATTAATTTTCTCCCTCTATTAATCTACAATATGTTGGCATTAATTTATACTTGCATGATTTGTATTTTAACTTTTATATGATTCTCCATGTAAACAGACATATTACATGCCAGTATTTAGTTTGTATGGGCTCCACAAGCCTTTACGAGCCTTTCTTATTCTAAAAGCTAGATTGAGAAGTAAGGCTTTCCCAAAGCCTATATATAAGTCATTGGCAACAACCGAATATGGGATTAACCTAATCATTCTCCCCCTCATACACTAGGCCACTCAAATCATCTTCTCTTTACACATAATAGGCCCATATGTTATAACGAGGGGAAATGTTATAGTGAGGTTTTAAGACCCTTCAATTTGGGCTAGATGAATTACAACAAGGCTAACTTGGGTCTAATATCATTTGTCATGGTTCAATATGGAGTGAATAAGCTTTTCATGGGCTTCTTTAAATCCAAAGCTAGCTTAAAAAATAAAGCTCTTTAAAAGCCTTTATTGGTTAACCCTAAAACGATGCCGGATTAATCCAACGAGACCTACCGGCTCCATTCAGTCCTTGTAAATATCAATATATCATAGTTCAATGGAATCACATTATCTAATTAATTTCCCAGCTCCTAGCCAGCTTAATGTGACGTGCGAGTTTGAAGTGTATCAATTCATACTTCAATTCATTAAACAAAGCATTATGATAATTTACTATATTTCCAGTTACTTCAAGCTTCAAAGCTCCAACCATTTTTTCAAACACATATCATGGAAGAAACATAAAAATGGATATCATGAATTCTTATTTCTATATCAGGTCTCGCCGTACCAGTCGCAATTCTATATATTATGGACATCAAGTGCTAGGAATCATTGCTCATATTTTATACTTTCAGAAAATTGGTTCTTCAAAAACATTCTCATCCTTTCTTGAGTGGCTCAAACTTTGGCAATAATAAACTGATCCGTTGACCACAAGAACGAGAGCTTGTAGTCCTCTAATTATGTTTATTTATAAGCTATTCTTAGACCTTATATATTTTGATCTCATTCTTCAAATCAGCACATACTACTTTAGACAAGATATACCAAGTTAAATATATGCTCTAAAGCAGTGGTCCTAACTCCTAACTCATACCAACTTTATAGCTACGAGCTCAGTACTTCTCTTGAGGGTGATAGCCTCAAAAGTTGGCCAAGCCTGGGACCAGCTCAACATCGACCATGGCCATGAAATAATTGATCCTTGACAAAACAGTTTAGCTATACAAGTGATCAGTGTGAGTTTAGATTCAGTGGGCACGTATATAATAATAAAGGGGAGGACAAGGCATGGTTTCGGGTCTTGGAGTGTTGCTACAATTTAATAAGGCACCCATCAAAGCATATATTCTCTGTCTGGTGCTCTGTTCTTGACCACCAGCTTTTCAATTCTGGATCCTTTACACTCCTTTTTTAGAGCTACGCATGTATGGACCATGTTTTTATATATATGGGCAGAAACGTTCTCTCCAACTAGTCGAGTGGTATCAGAAGAAGAAATTGGATCAAATGCTTTGTAGATTTATGTCATCCTAGAAGCAGCACCTGCTCACTGGTGTACACTGGTTGTACTGATGTTTAATAATAAGTTTTTATATATGTTAAGTAGCATCTACAACATGAAGATATATGTGAACCAATAACAGTGAAATCTTGTTCTTCATGTTTTTTGTGAATCTCAAAGTTCTTTCTCGAGATCGCAGGTCTCCTCTCTTATGGAGTTGCAAGTTTCTTTAATCTTTCTGGGGCTTTATAGCTGTAATGGATCCAACAAGGATACCATATAAGATGTCTAGTACACTAGGAAACGGCGTATAGGTAGTTAATAACTTGATTAACCTTGATTTGGCTAGTTACTTAATTTGGAAAAACTTAATTCAAAACTTGACTCAACGTTAAACAAACCAGTTTGCGCCTATTTGAATTGAAGCTCGATATTTTTCACATAAAGATTAAGATTTTACCGTATGCATCTAGATTTCTTTCTACGAATTTAATTAAACTATAAAATAGCATGATATAATAATTATTTTAATTAAAAATAAATATAATTAAATTATCTTTTATGCATAATTACCTTAATCAAAAAATGAAATTTTAGAACGATTATATGAAAGGCAATATTGATAACAAGTCAAGCCAACTCAAACTCTAGCTTAATTAAAACAATTTTTTGAGGTATAACTTTATAGAGAGTGTAAGTTTTCTTCCTCCAAATAAGGTCCAATCTTAAGGTTCATAGTTGGCAAATATTAATGTATTAAACCTTTGTACTGATTATTGATTGTACATTATTTAATAGCCTTCTGGATCAAGTTTGTTATATATATAAATGATACCCTTGTAGGACTAAAAAAACTTAAGAAAATAGTCATGTTTTTACCTCATGAGCCATTAAAGAGTCTTGGATTGGCCAGCATCATTCTATTCGATGTTAGCTTTTATCCAAATTACCCAATTAAAACTTGGTTTAGTGTGCCACTAAATTTTTGCAAGCCGGATTACAGGGCCTTCAACGCTCGACCCAGTTGTTCATGTGCTTGGTGACCGCGTGTTTAAATCAATAATTAGTTGTAATTAATCAAGCCGCGGATTCTGCCACTTTGATGGCTCTGCTCAATGTCATACATGGAGAAAAATAAAGAAATTTGAGTTTGAGAAAAGTTGACTAAGAGATGGATTAAACATTGTGTAAAAATTTGAAATTTGGACTTGACTCCACTTGTCATTAAGTGGAGTCACCTCCAAGCTGCTCAAAGTCATTTATATTAAATATTTTATTATATAAATAAATGGTGTATCAAATTATTATATATTGTTCTTTTCATACTTAAAATTGATAAATGAGTGATTTATATTTCTTAAAATTATTAATTTAACTAATTTAAAATGAAAATAATATGTTTTAATAACTTTTATAAGATGACTTGAGAGAGTCCATTGCTAAATCACTAATTATGTAATCATTGGTGGAGTTTGATTTGGCAAGAGACAGAGTCGAGTCAACTCGAAAATATTTTGGAGTAAAACAATGAGTTTTCAAACCAGGGATTAATATTTCGTAACCAACTGCACACAAGAAAAATGCTTTGTAAGATCATTAATGAAAATTAATGACAGAAAACATGTACGGACAGATGCAAAGCTAAGGTGGGGCAGCTGGGCTAAATTAACAAAGAGACATTGCCTTATCCAAAAGATGGGTGAAAGTGTTTACTTGGGAAATAAATTTATAGGGTTTTGATAAATTCGAAGCCCAAGGTTGCCCATGCTCTAAATATTTCACAATCTCCCACTACATTTTCGGAATGGCATGAAGTTTTGTGGGGCCAGCTTATATCTCCTTTCATATTTAATCATGAAATTAAATGGAGGCAAAAAAATTTAATCAATTAGCTAGAAAATGACTATATATATATATATATATATATATATATATATATATAATTAAGGGTTGACCACTTGGTTG
>JAURVB010003344.1:0-18408 GCA_033002965.1 Piper betle
ATAGCTCATACACGCGACTGACATCGGCTCAGTACACGTGTCCTGAAAGCTGACTCAACTCGAAAAATAACGGTCGACCCGACCGGTTCTGAATATAAAACCCTGACTCGAATCGTGGGTTTTACATGTAAGCATACACGGTCGAAACAAGTAATATAATGATGAATTCGAGTATCATCCCACAGAGGAGATGAATTTCCTTAAATTAATTAAAGAAAATAAAATAAAGAACAAAATAAAAACAACCGACTTAACTAAATCTAAGTAATAACTTTAAATTAAAGAAAGAGTTATAATGATAAAATTCGTTCTAAAGTTCGAATTTCCCTTAACATGAATTTAATATTCATCACATCTTACTCTTATCTTCTATTCCCTTAGATTGTCTGATCTATGATAATTATATGACATGGTGGCTCCCCTCCTTCATTCTTCTATTATTTTGCCTCAATTTCTACCTCCCGATGATAATTCATTAATCAACAAAATAACGCATTAAGATTCGCCTTACAATCGCATGCAGTGTTATGTATCTCCCGACCATAACGACAAACAAGTCAAAAGACTCGTCGTATAATGAATTATCAATGACTAATCTAATTAATTTCTCTTAAAATTTAATTAAACCTCATGATCTAAGAAATAGGCTATCAATTACTCTTAGCATTAAAAACTTTATAATTCAAACAATCCGATTGAATAAAAGAATAAGAGGTTGAAATGAATTCAATTAAACCATGTTAAGTTCCATTCTTCCCTAGAACGAAATAAAAGGACTACTCCATAAAAATAGAAAACAAGATAAAGAAGAAACTAGTTTTCATTATAAAAGGAAAATAATTACAAAACTAGAAATATTTCTTTTACTAAACTCCTAAGCCTAGAGTTGAGATATATCAAACAACAAATGACCACCCCTTTATATAGAAGATGAGATGGCCATTAGATATATGAATTCAAAGAGGGTGTTCACGAATCGACGTAGTCTAATTAATTATGATGTCTATTCAAATTTCCAACTCTCTGACATACTCAAATGTAGCCAAAACAATGTACATCTATCTTCATCGAACTTTGTCAACACCATAAATTGTAGCCATTGCGTGGCCATGACCTTTCAATTCCAAAACTTAATTTGTTTTATCTTTTTCTGCATTAAAACTCCAAAATTAAGCATATCTCATAAAATATTAATTAACTAGAATAAAACGATAAATATCATCTAATTAATAATGTTTATACCCAGGAAGTACTAAATCATATTAAAAACATGGGTAAATATTGTATACTTTAAACACTTAACACCTTGTCGACGAGTCGGTGATGACGTAGATTCGTCTGCCCTTGCCACACCAGGACATTGTGGCTGAAGTTGATGTCGCACTCGGCAAGGCCCTGCCAGTTCGATGCTTACATTGGCATCGCACCTCCGAGCAGTCGTTGATGGGGTTGCCTGTCATGCACGATGACGACGACATAATCATCTTCCTCAGATGAACCATCATCATTGACTGGTTCAATGCCCTACCAAACCAAGAAAAATAGAGTGATGAAAACAGAGCACAAAGATGAAACCCTTTCTCGGTTGTTTCGATGAGCTGAATTGCAATGTGGTAACCAACTCACCATTGGACATCCCAAAGACGGATTCTGGTTCCAAGTGCTGGTGAGGGAGGGATGAGTTGCCAGAGCCGCGGTAGTTGGAGCTACCGTCGTTCTTGAGGTACACATAATTCATCTAGTTGACCACGCCGATGGTGATCATGCCGGACTGCCAGGCCAGGGCTGGCGGGATGTTGTCGTTGAGCAGGTTGCTATTCAGATCCAACCAGATGTGGCTCTTGCAGTGCCAATCTCTAGCGGAATTGGGTCGGAGAAGGAGTTGTTGTTGAGCTTGGGGATGGCCAGGTTGCTAAGCTTGCCGATCTAGGGCAGGATTGGCCTCAACAAGTCCATTGTTGTGTTTTGGAGATTGATCAGTACCTTGACAGAAGCCAGGGGGAGATCAACAATCAAGAAGATTGACATGTTTGTGGAGATGAGTCTAGCACATGATCTCCGCACTTCATTGTTGGTTGATGGATTTATTTGAAACAAAAGGGTAAGCTTACCTTGAAGTATGTGATGCTTTGAGCATTGGTACACTGTTTGAGCCAGAGGGTGGTCTCTCAATGGGTCGATGACCCATAATCGAGAGCATATGCTTTGGTTGTGACTAGTGTCGGAATCTTGGAGTTGTTATGGGAAGCTATATACAATCCTATTTTGGATGGCACGAAGCTATTATGGGATAACATATTACGCTTGTATGTACCTTGGTTACCAATTGGCCATGTTGTGATTGAAGCAAGCAAAGTCGTTTAAGAATTGAAATGTTTCGATCAGTGCTATGTATATCAGTCGGGTCAACTGGGAAGGTAACAAATCCAAGATGATTGTGAAGAGCATTTTTCTTATGGGGAGAATATGGTGTTCTTATGGTGAGATACCACGTGGCTATGTACCACACTGAAGGATACCAAGATGATGGATCGGATGTTTGAGCATTTTGCCAAGTTCAGTACCATGACAAATTTCCCGTGGGGAGAGTGTCATGCTACCGTTAGTAGGTGTGTTGGCATTGATGATGAGTTAGTCTATGCTAGTGGGGGATGATTGTATATCCCTACAAGCAGAGTAAGACAAAAGCTCATGGAGGAGTCCCACGATACCCAGTGGGTTGGACATCCAAGAAGGGACCAGATGTATGCCCTAATGTCCAGGGTGTATTATTGGCCGAGAATGGAAGCTAATATTAAAGCTTTTGTTAGATCCTATTTGGTGTGTCAACAGGATAAGGTGGAGAGGAGGTTAGATGTAAAACCCGCGATTCGAGTCAGGGTTTTATATTCAGAACCGGTCGGTTCGGCCTTTATTTTCGAGTCAAGTCAGTTTCAGAACACATGTACTGAGCCGACGCCGGTCGCGTGTATGAGCTATGAGGGTCATGCGTACCCAAGTATGTGATGATAACGTCATGAACACAGCAGAATAGAATGAGTTATCAGAATATATAAGAGTATGCAGTTCATTTTTTTTATTATATATAGTGGATCGTAGAATTAGTTTTAGGCCGTTTATTGCGTTAGGACGCGTTACGGGTATTTTGGGTGGGTTGATAGTTCTAGAGCATATCATTATGATTTTTTGGTGTTGTTTGATTTTATGGGATTTTTCCCAAATTTTTTTGGAATTTTTTTTACGACTTAAATATTATTTTTGACTCGAGTCGGAGACGAGTCAAGTAATATTTACGACTTTGCCACCACACACCCCCGCACCCTTCTTTTCTTCCCCAAACCCTTGCCCGACGCAGCCCTTGTGTGCGTCGCCACCCTTGTGCATGTCGCCGCCGCCGCTACCGGCACCATCCGGCTGCCGATCGTCGCCGCCTAGCCCCGCGATGACGTCGCCGTGCTGCCCCGACCAAGTCCGGCCCCCATCGGGCCGCCACGACACGAGGAAGCCACATCGCGACGCCACGCCCGCGTTGCACTTCCGTCGCCGATTCTGCCGCCGGCGACCAGCGCCGCCGCGATCGGTCGGTCGCCTCAGCACCCTCAGCCCTCCAGCGACCTTCCCCGACCGGAACGGAGGCCATCGCCGCCCTGGCCGGCCGGATCTAGCCACCCATCGCCGCCGGCCCTGTTTATGCATTTTCCCGTGAGCCGCCACCTCCGTTGGCCGCGTCGACCTCATAGATGAGTCGGGCTCGCCGAGCCGGTTCCAAGGGTACCCAACACGACCACTTTCCGGCCACTAGATGCCGCCGGCGACTATTGCCGGAAAACTGTCGGAGAGGTGCCGAAAAACCGCTAAAGCCGCCGGAAAACTGCTAGAACTTGCCGGAAAACCAGATTCACTGGAGTTCACTGGATCTTCCGCGGAGCTCATCCAGTCGATCCCGATCGAACTTCGGATGCTGATGAGCGCCGAATTCGAGTTCCGAGACGCGCGACGAAACCCTAGTCGTCGCCGATTGCCGACGATGTGAGGTATAATTACCTCCGATTTGATTATTTAAAATTGATTATGATTGTTAGCATAGCATGCTAGAATTAACTAGTTGTCATGATGAATGCCATACTATGAATGAAGTAAAGATGTGCATGATGAGATTAAGTAAGTGATCTAATGAGATGAAGTATAAGCATGCTAATTGAGCACGATGTAACTTAGGAAACACGATAAAATTGGAATGAATAGGATGATAGAATTATTTTCACTTTTATGATTATTGATTATTGATCGATTATTGAGGGATGATTATTATGTCGTGTGATATTCATTGATTTTGATGCATCATGTAGTTAGTGGGCGTTAGTATTTAGTTTTGATGTGTAGGTACGGAGTAGGAGCTCGCCGCCTAGGCGCGATGACACGCTTGGAGCTTCTACCAGGTCCGTTTAGGACTCGACTCTGTTTTACGTCTTTCTATTGTATGTTTATCTTATTATTTGCAGGACGGGTTAAGTGGCGTTTTATTGGATCCCACTTAACTCGGGCCATTTAACCGAACAGTTTTTCGGATTAATAACCCCTCGAGGATGATTTCGAAAACAAGATCCACCACAAGTTGCCTTCGGGCCTATTATATAAATCCCTACCCAGCCCTATATATATATAGTTTTCGTGTTTTCAGTGAGACGAGAGATGGAGAAACCGACTGCACGTACCATGAGCGGATGTCGTGACAGTCAAAGCGGGCTCTGGATTAGTGCCAGCGGACTGTTCCATTCCCGAGGGATCCTGACAACTCCGCGTTTGAGTTCCTCACACCCGGAGAACGTGGAGGTTAACGGGTACTGTTTAGTACAGCGCATGTCTGGACTTGTGGTTCAAAGGGTACTAAAGGCGACTGCCTGAGAGTACTCGGCCTTCGTGCTCAAGGCCAAGAGAAATATGGAGGTAAGGAGAGGGCTTAGGATAAAGTTTCACGTGAAGTACTGAAAAAGAAGTGCCGAGAGCGGCACAGTTCCAGCAATAGATCAGTAAGTTCGGGATGTTACCGGGTCTGCAGCCCAGTGGCTCCTCAGTAGTGCCCTTCAGAGTGTTCACGTGGAGTATATGATGTTTTCTTTCATATGAGAGTTCACTCTCATAGCCAGCTTGTTATAGTTATTTTATTTTTCTGACCAGTAACACTTGTTACTGACGTGTTTTTATACTATATATAGGTAACGATTACAAGTTGGAGGAGCCAGTTGGACGAAGGAGCATTATTGTCGCTTGCACACATGTTAGTCAATTGAGTGTTTATATTGTGTTTATGATATTATTATATGGTGTGATTAAATGCTTAAGACATGATGATGTAACGTGATTAATTGTTAAGACATGATGAGATGATGTGAACACGAATAGATTGTGCAATGGCAGCGTAGTGGGTTGAGACCCAAGTTTCAAAATAAGTTACAACATGTTAGATTTTGTATTTTGTATAAATGAAATTATTTGATATATGGTTAGATATATATTTGCACATGTATATTTGACAGGGTGGCCCCTAATTGCATTTTTAGGGGAAACTCTGTCCGTTATATTTCAAAGTTTTTATTAATTTTTATCGGGATTGTCTTGGTGTGTACTTTGATTTGTATGTCATTCATGTAGTACCATGTTAGGGTTTGTGCATTCATCCATGCTTTGAGAGTTGTATCTCCATCTTAAGACGCCGAGATTGGATCCGTATGAGTTAGGTTCGGGTTAGCCGACCTAACCGGGACCTCTAACATACCAGTTCAGTTCACGAGCATGAACCCGATTTGGGGTGTTACATTAGAGGCAGGCTTATTACAGCTTCTACCTATATCTACGAGACAGTGGAGCTTGGTCTCATTGGACTTCTTGTTTGGGTTCCCTAAGGTGAAGGGAATGTCATTAGTGTTAGTTGTAGTGGATTGATTCACTAAGTATGTCGTAGTTGCAGCAATGTTACGTGCATGCTTAGTCGAGATTGCTGCTGAACTGTTCTTCAGGAATGTTGTGAAGTACTTTGGTGTACCGATGTACATTGTCAGTGACCGAGATGCCAGATTCACGAGAAGATTCTGGACATGCTTGTTTGATTTGCTAGGGAGTAAACTAGACTTTTCTACAACTAACCATCCTCAGTCTGACGGGCAGATAGAGAGGATAAATGTCTTGCTTGAGGAGTACTTGGGGCATTTTGTGACAGCCAGTCAGAAGAACTGGTTGGATCTTCTTGATGTAGTGCAATTTTGTTATAAACTACACTGGTCTTCAGCTACAAGGCTTAGTCCTTTTGAAGTTACTACGGGTTACTAGCTTCTTACACCACTAGAGGTTGCTTTACAGGGAGGTGGAATAAAGTGTCCAGCTGCATGCAGGTTTGTGCTTTAGTTCATGGGGCTGTGGTTCATGGCCTGTGGAGGTTCATGTGTTTCCTTTGCAAGATGGCCTCCTCATGTGATGGTGATCGACAGACGATCGACAATGGTGCACACGTGTTTGTGGAAGTTTTTCCAAGTTGTTTCTCATGCTCGGGAAGGGGAGAATTGTTAGAGATATTCCTTCCCATGAGAAAGTGTTCAATTATATGGGAAGTCATGAAGACATGAAGATAATCTAAGAGGCATGAGCAATTCAATGAGAATTTGTGGAATACGAGAAGAGACTCATTTGTGAGGATTCCAATGCTCAAAAAGTAGTGTTTGGAGTTAACTCTTCATTTTCAGGAGGTGTTCCATATCTCTAGTTTATAAATATGTGATTGGACATATGTATTGGGTGCACTTTCCCTTTGGGAAAGTTCCATAGAGTGTCTCCTTTAGGGGAGACATGAGAGTTGCAGATCTAGACACGGTCACCATTGGTGGTGCATGTGAGAGAAGAATGAGAAATTATTCGTTGTGAGGAGAAGATATGACTTCAAATTCTTCGACAAGATCAAAAGTGGTTAATTTTTTCTTTCTCTACCTTTTGTCTATGGTTTGTAATTGGGAGTAGTATTACTCATTTGGGTGAAGTTTTCACATTTGGGTAGAGTTTTCTACTTTTATTAGGGTGGAGTTTTTCACACTTGGGTAAAACTTTCGACATATTTTGGGTGGAGTTTTTCACATGTATTAGAGAGTGGTTTTACTCATAAAAGGGAGAGTTTGGAGAAATTTTTTATCATCTCAAGTTAAAGTGACGTTGTAATCTAAGGTGTGAGGTTGATCAATTTTTCTTTTGAGGTGTATGCTATTTTCTCAATTTATCAAAAATTGTATCTTTCAGATCTTGTTATTGTTCTGATTTGGGTTATGAGAGTTTTCCTATATTTTATTCGATGCTTAATTGTAAGAGATTTTCTTAATTGAAGTTGATCGAGTAGGTTGGTTTTCTTTTTCTTAAATTAAAGGAAAGTTTCCAGCCATTTTTTGTGTCTCATGTTTCATCTTATATTTGCTCATATTACATCTTGTAGGGAAATATTTTCTAGGTTATTTCCTCTAGAGCTTCTATTTCCCAACAATTCTATTGGTTGTTATTATATGCACAACCCAACCGCCACACTAATTTATTAAAAGTGCGTGATGAGCTCAAGAGTTCAATGTCATCCTTATTTTATTTAGGCTCCTTTTAGTTGACATGAAGAAAGTGTAAAATATATGAAATTTTCTTAGATTTTATTAGAAGATTTCATTTCTTTCATACTAACGAAAGAAAACTTTAATATCCGAGAATTTTATGGTTGGTTTTCTCTGCCTTTGAGTTTGTCTTACGAAGTTTAAAATTCTTAGTCGATTTGTTGAACAAGGCTTTAGGGATCAGTTCTACAAGTCTGGACTTCTTCTAATCTCAAGAAGAAGTGAAGTTGTATGATGCCATTGGTTGTTAAGATGCAATCATGCAGTCTGAGTGCTTGGGTTCAACTTCGTTCTTATAATGAGCTTGTTATTTTACTTAATTAAAAATGTAGGTTAATCTTTTCTTGGGCTTCATTCTTAATGTTGGGAAAATTAAGAGTAAGCAATGATGCTTTGCCT
Source organism: Piper betle (assembly GCA_033002965.1). Lineage (NCBI taxonomy): Eukaryota > Viridiplantae > Streptophyta > Magnoliopsida > Piperales > Piperaceae > Piper > Piper betle. Next base: position 8,034 of record JAURVB010003344.1, read on the forward strand.
CTGACCCGTTTTGATTTATATATATAGGGAAAAGGTTTTCTGAAGAATTGGAACTAGTCAATTCTGAGCTAGTCAATTACAAAGATGATTCAAATTAAATTTAAAAATAAAAAATAAAAACATCCCCGATGGCCGATCCAATCACTGGAGATTGGATCTAGCTTGGGGGTGACCAGCATTGGTCATGGCCAGATCTAACTGCCCTTGACCAGATCTGGTCCCCAATGGCTAGGTTGACCACTAAGGTAATTTTTTTTAACTTTTAATTGACTATTGTTTCGACCACCAGCGACTGGATCTGGGTAGGTGCAGCTAAATCTAATTACCGACCCCAAATTGGATTGGGCTGAGGACATGACCAGATCTGAATGCAAGTGGTCGGATCTAGCCCACTAACGACTAGACTGTTGTCAATATAAACAAAAGTGTTCTTTTTTACCGACAACCATTCTATTTACTAACACCCCGATCGAATTAGGTGCACGTTGAGTTTGCCGTATTGGCTGGCGACAATTGAGAAGGAGAAAGTCTCTAGGAGTTACTTTTTAAATAATTTATTTGGTCATCCTTTGTGTAATCAGATGACCCAAATTAACCTACGATGGAAGCACATTTTCTCCACCATGGCTTAGGGAACTGCCCTTCACATATAAAAGCTGCCATATATAAGGCCGAAGGTACTCTATAATTGTATTAATTAGCAGACTAATTAATAAACTAGTTGTTGAACTAATCTTGGTGACTGAAGTGGCAGTCATCCACCTCAGAGCTCCTCGATTGAATAATCCTAAACCGTCTTAGTTGCTCCTTTTGAGACATCCAGATAAAATAAACAAAACCATGTTTAATGCCCAAGACTAATAAAACTAAGCAGGTATTTACATTACTATATAAATTCCAATTAGTTCGAGAAACTTCTGCAAATATTTGATAAACCCTAGTTGGGTACTTCGTTCTTATTCATCTTGAAAGTTTCAATGCATAAGCTGGTGATCGATTTCCTCGAGATATTATTAAAATGTAACATTATCATGCCATGGGAAGTACTTAGCTAAGTAGTGGCGCCATTAAACTCACTTGATGAGCATAGTCAACTTACACCCATTCAAATTGCAGTTGGCACAAACTCCTCAATAGAGAAAGAACACATACATAACACCAAACCAGTTGGACCCATTTTATAATTCTAATTGTTTCCGACAAAGCTATGCAAACGGGGGAGTTGGAGATGGTTGAAAATTCCCAGATATGTATAAACAAGTCCAGTTGCATGTCACAAAGAATGAGATCGGAAATGAATGGCTCCAAGTTTATGTGAAGACGAGAAATGGAGGAATATGGGAGAGGAGCGTTTGAGAGCCACCAGAATTTGGGCAAACAATGTTACAGCTAGGTGCCCAACTGCTGGATTGGGAGGGAGGAAGATATTTATGTCTCTCAACCTATTGGCCATGGACCCAATCCAGCAATTGGGCACCTAGCTAACCTGCTCCAGTTGTTGATGAGGATGTGTGGAGAGACGACAAGCTCACAAAAGTCTTTGATATGCCCACCATTCACCACTCACCACTCTTTAGAAAGAACAAAGTCAAGTTATCCAAATTAAATTTAACTATTGAAGTTGTACCATGTGTGATTGCCTCCATGACAAATGGTGATGGGGGGAGTTGCCTGCCACCTTCTTTACAACTTTTTTTTTCCTTTTGAAAAATAATAAAAGAAAATATCAATAACAAATATTATACAATATTGTATTTCATTATCTTCTGAAAAAAGTATATATAACAAGAATAACGCTAAGGAAAATTACAAAATACTACATTGCATATGTTTTTTTCCTAGCTTTAAATACCGTATCATATTATACGGTATACCATGTACAGTCTTCATATCATTACAATTTGTTCCTTCTTATCATTTTAACAAGTACCCAATTTCAATTAAAATTTTTTTAAGAAATATATTTTTATATGTTAAAATTTGGTTCGACTTGATTCGTGGATTGAACCAAATATATCATATATCGACTATAGTTCTGATATAGTAACCAGTACATTTAAAATTATGAATTTTTATGCCATGGATGAATTTTGTATATATTACTTGTAAAAATTAAGAAGTAATCATTGGACAGTGCACTTCTTTTTCACATTGCAAACGAGAGTAAAGTGAGTTTTCATAGGTGAAAGAATGTAAGGCCACAAAAATTAGGTTTTCCAAATTAATGCAAATTGTATTGTATCTTCTAGGAACTGATTTTTACTTGTGAATAAAACATATTGTCATATACCTTAGAAGTATTATTCTGATGAAAGGAAATTACCCACATACCTTATATTAATTATATTTTGCTCTTGAAGAAGCCCTTCATCAGTACTCTCTATATATAATGATTTTGCACATTTAAAAATCCTTGACAAATGACCCCATCCTTTTAAATTTTTGTTGGCAATTTTTCAACGTTTTTAGTTATGAGACAATATACATATTCCTTTCATGACACACCTTTACTTAGTTTTAATAATATTAATACCATAAGAAAACATACTCTTGCTAATTTAAGCTAAGAGTTGACGTCGAGTATGTTAATTAATTTTTTCTTCCCTCTTGATTGATTATAAATTAATAAAAATATTGTTCGAAAACAAAATACTTTTGTTAAAATTATCATAAAATGACTTGATATTATTTTAATCTAATTATATTTAATTTTTTATACAATATTTATGTTTTTTTACCAAACAACATTGAGCCAAAAACACTCCCAACCACCCCACCCCAAACGAGACAAAAAAATAACTATAAAGGTACGAATCGATACGTATCGATACCGTACTATCGGACCGAAGCCTGACTGATACGAACCACAGATACGGCCAGCCGAGCCCGCGCGCCAGCTTTTGATCTCGTCCACGTCGGAAAGATTCGCATCCGACGTGCCACAAATCGTGCTCCTCCCCACTCCACAAACTCCACGTCATCATCCGACATGGCACAAAAATCTTCCTTCCCCGACTTTCTCGCCGAGAACCGCCCAACGTCTTTTCTCTTCGCATCCCCTCCTCCACCGCCGCCGCCGCCGCCGCCTCCTCCTCCATACCCGACGCTTCGCCGCCGTTCTCTTGCACCGGCTCCGACAACGATCTCGTCGCCGTTCTCTTTTTGGGAGATGAAGCTCGACGGGGACGTCTGCGGCGCCTTCCCCATCGCGTCTCATCAAGAAAAACCATCCTAGCGCGGAGTTTGATCGATAGAGTCGAGAAAAGGTGAGATTTTCCGACCCTTTTATGCTTTTTCATGGTGTAATAGCAGCAATCTGCTGATTTCAGGAAAAAACTCAATCCGAGTAACGCCGCTGTTTCTTCTCTGTAGAAAAAGGGATGCCATGATTGACAGATTATGTAGAATTTTAGAAATGCTGTGTTTGGTTGCGGAGAAGCAAAGATCCTCAAGTTGGATCCGGCGTCGAACTGGTTCTTATTATCTTTGTGGTGAAGTTGGGGATGACCTTTGTTGTAAGGGCAATAAGTTGCGTTCAAGAGATGATGATGATCATTTCGAACTTAGTTCTTTTTTTGCTTCGAAATGGAAAATGATGGACTTGAATTTTTGTGTATTTGTTGTGCTGGATGTGTGCGGATAACATACTGTTTCATTCGTTGTTATGAGTATATGAGGTTTTGGATGGTTATGTTTTTTTTTTGGCTTAATTAATTAGGTTTTGGGAAGGTGGGCAAGATTAAGGGTAGAGTAGACCAAATGGATTTGGTTTTTTAGTTTGATTTGCGGATTAATGTTATCAATGGGTGGTAATAGACTGGGGGTTTGGATGAATCTTTAGCTGAAATGTTTCTTTGGAGGTTAAGGACGGTGTTTTCTTGCTAAGGTAACTTGTGAACAATTACCTAATTTTTTGTTTTTATAACAATTCTACTGCTGAAGTTGATGTTCATGTTTGGTAATTGAGTCTTTGTATTTCCAAGATCTTATTTATAGTCTATGATTTATATTTTGTGTTTGAATGAAGGAAATTAGAAGTAGGTTCCGTTGATTAGGGGTGTACATGTTTTCCATGTATTCTTGTTTCACTCAAACAACAATAATGGTGTGTTTTCATGACCTTCCTTTTTTTTTCCTTTCGGATAATCTTTATTGGCGTTTTTTTTCCAATTTGATCTTTTGCTTTGGCCGTTTGAATTATTATTCCAGTTATCGTTTACATTAGTATAGTGTGCAGAAGGATCAAATACTTGGTTCAATACATAATGTTTTCTTTCTTCCTGGGGTGGACGATGTAATAAATGATTATGTAGAATGGGGTGAAATGCTTTTCAATTTGATTAACTTAACCTTTGCTTGTGTTTTCAGAAACTTTGATTTTTGTTGGAAGTACGGAATGTAAAAGATTTATGGTCAATGGATAGGTTACCACAATCTCTGCCTCTTTCTTACTAGTTGATGGGGAATATTAAAGGGGAGCCTAACAGTTATGTGAGCAAAGAATTGAAAGAGTTAAACTCCTTCACGCAAGCTGAGCATAATGGAGTTAGACAAAATGGAGTGATGGGGAATGAAAAACACAAACTAGTAGAGGAAGATGAGACAAGGAACTTGAGAGCTAATGGGATTGCAGGTGCTGAGGACCAGTCTGGTTCACAAGCACAGTCTCAGCAGCAACCAGTGGGGCAAGTAGTTAGATGGGACAGGTTCCTCCCTTTACGGTCATTGAAAGTTTTGTTGGTAGAAAATGATGACTCAACTCGACAGGTGGTTAGTGCACTGTTGCGTAATTGTGGGTATGAAGGTAAGCAACAATTAAAGTTTTTCAGTTTTAAGAAGCTCTTTTCATTTTAGCATTTACGTCCCCCCTCCCCCCACAAATTTTTTTAGTTTTTTCTTTGTTTGAATTTACAAGTTTGGAAGTGGAGTTTTCAATAATGTCACAAGTCATAAGTCCTTTCTTGATAAGTAGTTTTTAATTGTATTCTACTTTCTATTTGTGGGGGAAATATTTACATCTTAAATATGTCGTAGCTAATATATTTAACATGTAAAAAATTTATTGGGATGACTGGAAAAAACTATCTCATTTCATGATGTCAGTCCTATCATTATTTATAAGCAAGAGGATGAAAGGGATGAAAAATATTACCTTACTAGATATTAGGTGAAGAGTTTCAAACATGATTTCTCATATTTAATTATGAGTGTTTATGATGATTAGGGCATTCTAAGTTTTCTAGAAGGCTTAGGGACAAGGCCAATTTTTCAATTATTTTGATTTCTTGAAACTGTCATTGAAGTACTCAAAAGATGTGATAAAAACAAGTTGATGTGTCGTAGTGTCGGCCCTGTTCATGATTGTGAGGTCAAAATGGATGCATGATTCTTTCCCAATGATATTTATCCATCCTTGATGGTACTCATTTTCGTATTGATTGAGTTGGCCAACCAAATAATGTCCATTAGAAGGTGCCCATGAAGGAAATAAGTGCGCTGACTTTGCCTAATTTGACATTATCTCCTTTTTTAAACTGTAATTTAGCTTCGTTTTATTTGTCATCTGGTCATAAATTTAGTGACCATCTTGGATTTCCCAAACATTTCAATATCTCTGTTTTGGTTCCGTTACTTTCTCTTGTTTGCCGTTGTTTGCTCAAGCCATGGTTGTGCTAAATCTGTTGTATGAAATATTGTCTCATTTTATCTCTTGCATTTATCATCTGATTTGAATATGCTATCTTGTGCCCCCGTTAGCATTTATTGAAATTTACCTGAAGTTGGCTAAGTTAACAGGCTGTGATGATTAATATTATCCTCTTAATTGCATACTATTTTTTGATAGTTTGTATTGCCACAAATGGCGTTCAAGCATGGAAACTTCTTGAAGATTTAACCATTCACGTTGATCTTGTTCTGACGGAGGCTGCCATGCCTTGCCTTTCTGGAATAGGCCTCCTTTGCAAGATAATGAGCCACAAAACACGCAAAAACATCCCTGTAATTAGTGAGTGCTAAAATTTTTAGCATTTCACTTTGTTTTTCTTTTCATTTTAACTCTTTATTGTATTTTTGCTTCAGCTATTACACTTACTGAGTTATGCATGCAGTGATGTCATCGGTTGATTCTATGAACCTAGTATTTCAATGTTTGTCAAAGGGTGCAGCTGATTTTTTGTTTAAGCCTGTTCGGAAGAACGAGCTAAAAAATCTGTGGCAGCATGTCTGGAGGAGATGTCACAGTGTGAGTTAAAATATCTTTTACAAGCCTTCTGTGTTTTTCTTCTAATTCCATAATTATCTCAACTGTGTTGCAGTCTAGTAGTAGCGCAAGTGAAAGCGGTGTTCCAAAGTCAAAGAGTGTTGGTGAATCTGACAATAATACCAGCAGTAATGATGAAAATGATAATGCAAGTGTTGGTCTAAATGTGCGAGACGGAAGTGATAATGGAAGTGTCACTCAAGTATGTATGAAATGTTATCTTGGTTTTCCATGCTCATGATAAATTGAGAATCACATGGTACCCAAACGTGTATAGGTGTTTCAGGGATTTGATTCAGTAGATGTATAAAAGAAGTGAGTCCTGCCTTGCTTTCTCAGTAAGATGTTGAAGGTGCTGTGTGTTTCTAAATATGGCCTTATTCAACTTTTCATCAATTAAGGAAGAGTCTGTTCATAAATTCCACATAAGACTAAAATTGTGTTGATAAACCAAAGCAACAGGATGTGTATTTGTTAGAAGTGGGTTAAACTATTAAACGAACAATGATATTGTGAGGTTTAAAGGGGCATATTATCACAATTAAACATTCTTTTCTTTCGCCATCTTCAACATTATTTGTTAGGTATCCAATTTTTAGGATCAGTTTTATATATGCCACTCATATTGTGTTGTCTCCATGGTAAACCTGCATCATTTGACCTCATTCAAGTTTTTCTTGTCGATACTTAACATGCATCATATCATGACTTGTTATAATACCTCATTCGAGTTTTTCTTGTCATATTTCTCTTCCAAGTTTAAAAGGGATACATTAGCTTAACTCATAATTAGGTTTTTATTTAGGGATGGGTTCGGATATCTGATATACGTGAATTCGATCCAAATCCGAACCAGTTTATATTCGATCCAAAACAGTTTTGGATGAGATTCAGGTTTAGACTTTTTGTATGTATAATATATTTGAAAGTATTCGGATCGGATATGGATTTTGGGTGATCCAATCCGTATTCAATATAAATATGTGATATTCAATGAAATTATATTTTAAAATATTTAAAATAAATTTTTTTATTTTCACCATTTTTATATTAAAATATATAATATTTATATTATTTTAATCAATCGGGTCGAATTAGGATTAGATATGGGTTTTGCGGTTTTGAATTGGATACGGATATGGTAAATAAAATGGATGTTATCTTCGGATTCAAGTCGGATATGGATATAGCCATATCCAATTCATATCCGACCCGAACACATCGCTATTTTATGGCTATATACTTCTTGACCTGGTAGAGTCAAGAAGCATGTTCGTTTATCCATGGTGACTAAATCTCTTGGTGCACTTTGTCAAATCTGTCACTTTTCCATAATTGCTAATGTAGATGGTGTACTTAGGTGATCAGATGTCGTGTTGAAGTAACAACTTATTCCATCATGAAGTCAGAGATCCTAAGCATGATGTTTATGGTGCATTACTTTTTACATTCATAAAAGCTTAATCCTATCTTGGTTCAAACTACTGCAACTTGTGCAAGTTGATGTAACTTGTTGTAAAATAGTAAAAGTGTGAAATTGCTATTATGGATTAAAATGCAAGTTGATGTGACTCGTTCTCATGCATGCCTTATGATATATAGTTGCTATTTTGGTCAGAGTTCCTGGACAAAGCGTACTGTAGAAGTTGAGTCTCCACAACCAATGTCACCATGGAAGCAGGCAGCGGAACCACATGATAGTACTTGCGCCCAAGCTAACCATCCATGTCCTGAGAACTATGGCAATGAAGGGGTTACAGAATGCTCTATGAGGAATGTTGCAGAACCAAAAAATTTCTTGGTATGTTTTTAATGTACTTTTTGTCATGTTGTTTTCTTTCCTGCTTTCAGCTCCTGTCCCTGGTTCAATGTTTCTTCCACAGAATGTTGTGAAATGGGCAAAGACTTGGAGATAAGAATGCCAACAAACCCAGATTTGCAGCTTCGGACATATTCAAAAGAAATTGCTCCGGTGAAGCTATCAAGTGCTCAAATAAATAAATCACTTTTGCAAGGCAAGAAAGACATGGACATAATGAATGATGGAGCTCAAGATGAAAGCAATAGCAAACATCACAAGGAGGATGGGAGAATTCAAGCGAATGACAAGATTAGAGACATTGTTAGTAGTGATACCATAATTCGAATTGGTTTGGGTCCGTCTGAAACAATAACTGAGCTATCCATAATTTCTGAAGTCAAAGACAAAGTTGTTTGCCAAATGAAAGAATTACCATCACTTGATCTGAATTTAAAGAGGCTAAGATCTATTGGAGAAGGTGGAAAATCTCATAAGGATGACAGGAATATTTTACAGCATTCTGATCAGTCAGCCTTCTCAAGGTATATTTAGCTTTCACTAATGTAATGTTGTTTGTTTTTATTCAGAACTAAATAGTTCATCCACAGGTATAACAATAACAGCAGGGACCACAGTAAACCTGAGTTTGCATACAATTTGGCGTCTAATTCCAATCCAGCACCTATCAACCAAGAATCCAATGGCAGTAGCAGCAACAATGATGTGGAATCCACCACAAAGAATGCCTTCACCAAGCCGGTGACTATCAAAGATAAACCAACTTCCATGTCTTCAACCCCAGTGCATACATCCTCTGCTTTCCATACAGTACAGCACTGGCACTCTTGCTCACCTCAGCAGGTTGTACCAGAAAAGGTCAAGGATATAGCTGTGGCTGCAGTTGAACAGGCAAGCCATCAGGTCCAGGTTGAGCACCATCATTTCCATTACCACCACCATCGCCACCATGTTCACAATGTGCCTCAGCCTCCTTCACCACGCACGTGGCCATGAGGAGTTGATGCAGAGCAACATGGTGGCAGTGGCACCTCAGTGTGGATCATCCAATGTCATTGGTGGAACCACGGAGAACATTGGAAATTACAGCCTTAATGGAAGTGCCTCAGGTAGTAATCATGGAAGTAATGGACAAAATGGTAGTACAGCTGTGAACAATGGTGCGGCAAATATAGATAGTGACAATGGTACTGCTGGGAAAAGTGGTACAGATGATGGCAATGGCATCAGACATGGTGGAATTGAACAAAATCGCTCTGCTCAGAGAGAGGCTGCCTTAACTAAATTTCGCCAGAAGCGGAAAGAAAGATGCTATGAAAAAAAGGTACATATGTTGCTTGCCAATGTTGAAGCTTCTCAGTTTGTTTGTTTTTTCCTACCAAACTTGTCAGTCTGATTTTACCTAACGGTAAATTGAATTCCTGATAACAGTCGATGTGTAGTTGAGGTATTGTATTTTTTTGTTAAAATACTCTTGACATATCTCAAAATTGTGATTACCGCGGAGTTATATTCCACAGTGAATCCTAAACCCCAAACGGCAAAGCCTTTGAAAAGTTCTGTTTGTTTAATTTCTTTTCCTTTGATAGTAAAGATTTAAAACTGGAAAACTATCTAGAGCAATGTTGTTTTTGCAATACATATCTGTGATGCACAATTTTCTGGCCTTCATATCCTATATGAGTTATGGTGGTTACCTTGTTAAGTATGTTCACTTTTCTAAGACTCATTATTTAAACAATCTAGTACCAGGTACAGCTAGGTGAGCAGATTAAAGATTACAACAGTGGATATAGTCAGGCCATTAAAATAAAAACGCTATAGCCTGTGACAAACACTTCCACAACTTAAGTTTTAACACTTGCCTCTATGGTTGTTCTTCTCCATTATGAAATGTTTCTAAATTTCTTATGGGTTATAAATGGTATTTTATGCATTCTATAGCTTAACTCAATCTGCTGCAGGTAAGGTACCAAAGCAGAAAGAAGCTGGCAGAGCAAAGGCCTCGTGTTCGTGGACAATTTGTAAAACAGACCGGGCAAGGACAGATAAATCAGGATCCAGATAGCTAACTTTAATCCTTTGCCTTGTGCATTTTCATGCATGTGGTATGTGTTTATTAGCTTTTACTCGCGTCGTTGAGGTACAAACAACTGAAAGAATTTCTTACGAGAGCAACTGAAAAGACTCAAGTTTCGTCTCTTTGTGTGTGGACTTACAAACAACTGAAAGAATAATGGTTGTTCCCACATAGGGGAGCTTATTCTCTTCTATAATAATGTCAATATCTACTC
>JAURVB010003346.1:0-26773 GCA_033002965.1 Piper betle
GTCGGGGTCACAACGGTGGCGGCGCGGCCCGGGACGGCGGCGAATCAACGAGGGATGGCGTCGCGGCTTGTGGGGCGATTCCGGCATCACGGCTTGTGGGGCGATTCCAGCGTCATGGCGGCAAGACGGTCGCCGGGGTGGGTCGTGGCGGCACGGCGATGGCATGGCGGGGCAGGGCGGCGTTGCTCGGCGGCAGTGCAGCGGCAGCACACAACAGTGGCGGCTGCAAGGGTTTGGGAGGGGGAAGTGTCGGGGAAGATGAAGGGGCGTGCGATGGCATTTTTGTAAATTAAACTTGACTCGACTCTGACTCGAGTCAATAATAATAACTATCTCCTAATAAATCTAAAAAAATCCAAAAAAATTGGGAAAAATCCCGTAAAATCAAACGAACATAGCAGCATCCAAATGATACGTTCCATAACTAATAACCCGCCCAAACTCACCTATATCGCGTCCTAATTCGTCATTCGGCCCTAAAAATATTCTACGATCAAATAAAAATAACAATCAATACTGCATACCTCCATATACTTGATAACCCATTTTTCATCATCTTTTAGATGTTATCATCGTATACTTGAGCATACATGACCCTCATCGCTCATAACTCACAGCTAGCTTCAACTCAGCTCACGGTCCATGAAGCTGACTTGACTCGAACCAACGGTTGAACCGATTGGTTCACTCCCGTAAAACTCTGACTCGAGTCACGGGTTTTACACTTACATTCCAAGAAGGTTTTGACAGGTATAATTGATTCTAACTTTGATTTTTGTGAAGACTGTGTTTTAGGTAAACAGAAACGGGTCAGCTTTACAAAGGGTGGGCGAGAGATGAAATCCAAAAGGTTGGAGTTGGTTCATACGGATGTTTGGGGACCAGCCCATGATATATCTTTTGGAGGTAATCTCTATTTTGTTACCTTCATTGATGATTTTAGTAGGAAGACGTGGATCTACACTATTAAGAAAAATCAGATGTCTTTAACATTTTCAAGATGTGGAAAGCCCGAGTTGAGAATGAAACAGGTTTAAGACTGAAATGTCTTCTGTCGGATAATGGTGGAGAATATTGCAATAAGGTGTTTGACTCCTATTGTGAACAACGGGGAATTAGAAGGATCAAGACAGTGCCAAGGACACCACAACAGAATGGGGTGGCGGAGAGAATGAACAGGACCATCCTAGAGCGAGCGAGAAGCATGAGGGTTCATGCTGGACTCCCTTTGCATCTTTGGGGTGCCACAGTGGATACAACTGTCTATCTAATAAACCGAAGTCCATCAAGCGCCTTAGATGGAAAAATACCGGAAGAGGTATGGTCTGGTAAGAAAGTTGACTACTCTTTTCTTAAAGTCTTTGGTTGTATTGCATATACACATGTTGACAGGGAATCAAGAAAGAAGCTTGATACAAAGTCCCGCAAATGTGTATTTCTTGGATATGGAGGTGATGAGTATGGTTACCGGATGTGGGATTTCGAGAACAACAAGGTGTTTCGAAGTCGGGATGTTGTATTCAATGAAGAGTGCATGTACAAAGACATGAAAGAAGAAAAGAATGAGGAGTCAAAAGAAAAAGAATATATGGAGCTTGATGAGACAGATGAAGAGATGCCAAGTGCTGAAAATCAAGGATTTGTTCCAAGTGATGAGGAACAATTATCTTCTGAAGAGACCGAACAAGAAGGTGAGTCACAGGCTAATCAACCAAATGATGATGAATCAGATTCTGAATATTCTGATGCACAAGTTGAAATTGATGACTCAGAGCCACCACAAGAGATAGTTGTTGCTCCTGAACCAAGGAGGAGCACAAGGGTTAGAAAGCCTACTCAGAAATTAAATTTAATTGTACAACATGTTTTGTATACTGATGCAGGAGAACCGGAGTCCTATGATGAAGCCATGAGTGACAAAGCTCATCTTAAGTGGGAGTTGGCCATGAAAGATGAGATGTCATCGTTGGAGAAGAATCATACATGGGAGTTGGTGAAGTTGCCGCCAAAAGGAGGGTTCTACAAAACAAGTGGATCTATCGGGTCAAGTCTGAAGCCGGTGGTGTACAAAGGTATAAGGCAAGACTTGTGGTGAAAGGTTTTGGTCAAAAAGAAGGGATTGATTTTCATGATATATTTGCACCTGTTGTAAAAATGACTTCTATTAGAATTATTTTGAGTATTGTGGCTGTAAAGGGGTTGTATTTAGAGCAGCTTGATGTAAATACAGCTTTCCTTCATGGTGATTTGGAGGAGGAGATCTATATGGAACAACCAAAAGGATTTGAAGTCAAAGGTAAAGAAAATATGGTGTGCAAATTGAAGAGGAGTCTATATGGACTCAAACAAGCACCAAGACAGTGGTATTTGAAATTTGACAAGTTTATGTTGGATAATGGATTTGCTAGGAGCAATTCGGACCACTGTGTATATCTACAAAAGTTTAATGATGGGGATTACATTATTTTAACTTTGTATGTAGATGACATGCTTGTTGCAGGGACTTGTATGGAGAAAATTGTTAGTCTCAAGATGAGGTTAGCCAAGAGTTTTTCCATGAAGGATTTGGGTGAAGCAAAACAACTTCTTGGGATGCAAATTACCCGAGACAAGAAGAACAAGAAGTTGTGGTTATCTCAAGAAGGGTATGTGAAGAAAGTTCTTGAGAGATTCAACATGAATGAATCCAAGCCGGTGACTACTACTTTGGGTAGTTTCCAATTGTCCAAAGAACAAGGTGCTAAGAGTGAGGAGGATAAAGCTCACATGAAAAAGGTGCCTTATGCTTCAGCTATTGGAAGTCTTATGTATGCTATGGTGAGTACAAGACCAGATATTGCACATGCAGTGGGAGTAGTGAGCAGATTCATGATGAACCCAGGAAAAGAACACTGGGAGGCAGTAAAATGGATTTTCAGGTACTTGAAAGGAACTTCTAATTACTGTTTGTGTTTTGAGGGTGATAATATTGATGTGCAAGGTTATGTGGACTCGGACCATGCTGGAAATAGAGACAATGGCAGGAGTACATCCGGATACATCTTTACAGTTGGTGGAACCGCGGTGAGTTGGGTTTCCAAATTGCAAAAGATAGTTGCTCTGTCTTCAACTGAGGCTGAATATGTGGCTGCTACAGAAGCTAGCAAGGAATATATTTGGATTAAAACTTTAATGAATGAGTTAGGTTTTAATGGGGTTGATTGCAGGTTGTACAGTGATAGTCAAAGTGCAATCCATTTAGCCAAGAACTCGGCATTTCATTCTAGGACCAAACATATTCGGTTAAGGTATCATTTTATCAGATCTTTGTTAGAAGAACGTAAATTGAAGTTGGAGAAGATAGATGGAAAAAATAATCCGGCGGATATGTTGACTAAACCGGTGGATGGAAAAAAGTTGAGTTTTTGCTCAACTTTGGTGAACTTGCACTAACATGCAGGTGGACTCATGCAACGAACAAGTGGAGGAAGAGTTTGGACTGGTGTGTTCCAATCGGACTCCAAGTGGGAGATTGTTAATATGTGTAATTGTATTAATGATATGTAGCCCATTGTCACACTCGGAATACTAAAGAAATCTCGGAATATTAACAGAGGTGGCTGTTAGTTGTTCCATGGAGATTGAAGGGTCTCAAAGCTTCTCGGAATATTAACAGAGGTGACTGTTAGTTGTTCCATGGAGATTGAAGGGTCTCAAAGCTTCTCTATAAATTGAGCTTTATTTGTCTCATTCTAAGAAAGGAAAGACAAGCAGAAGAAAAGACAAGAAAAAGAGAGATAGGGAGAGATATAGAGATAAAAGAAGAGGGAAAAATATTCATGAGTTTATCTTATACGGAGTATTGAGAGAGAGTGAAATCTTGTAATCTCAATAGTATAGGGTGTGTGAGTAATCTTCTTGTACATCTCTATATATATTTGATGACTGTAATCTTTGGTTGAAGTAGTGAATTGTTCGTTGTTGCCCGTGGTTTTTGACTCTCGATTGAAGGAGGGTTTTCCACGTTAAATCTCTGCTCTTTTGTGGTTTTGTTTTATCTTATTTCTCAGGTCTTATTTTCCCATTACTTTTGTTCGCTGTGGTTGATCTCCAATTTTGGGGATTTTTCTCAACACAAGGTTGTTATGAAAACATTTCTTTAGACAGTGATTGAATAACACTGGATAAATTTACAAACCAGAAAAATTAGATTAGATAACTATTACAGTTGACTTTTTCTAAATAATCTAAGTTAAATCTTTTTATTTTTGTCTCAATTGGTTAATCTATTAGAAATTAGATTAAGACGATCTTGTATGTGAATAATTCTTGTTCATTATGTGGGCAAAGATTTGCTGGAATACTCTGTTGATTCTAACCATAGGTGAAGAGTACATTCTTTCTGTATAAACAGAAAAAGGCGTTCTTCTGCCATCGTTAGAAATACTGTGTCAGATGTCTCTCTGAATCTGATGAAATGATATATTTCCAATTATTCACTCCTAGTTTGAATAGTACTACCGGTGCTTGTAACTATACTCTTCATCTCCCTTGTCATCTACCTGCTTCCAAGGAATTGAGGTCAGGGTTACGGATTCTTTCCTTCCACTCTTTCCTATCGCAGACAATGTCAATGCTTAGTTCCAAAATGTTCATGTCCTGATACTAAATATATTTATTTAGAAATTTGTTTTATAAAGTACCTTAAAGGAATTTTTTAGTTTATTGTGAGGTTGAATTTTCTTTCTAATCCACCTATCATATTTGTATAATTGAGTGCAATTTGGTTGTTGTTTAGTGCAATATTTCTTGAATGAACAAAAACTGTCCCTGCCATTTTGTTGAAGATTTGAGCTGTTGGCAAATTTGTGAGTAATTTTTGTTTGATTATCTTTCTTTTTTTAATGATGACCATTTATGTACCTCTTTCTAGTATATTTGACTCTCGTTCTTTTCATAGTTCGACTACATCCCATGGATGTCAACTATTTTATTGTAACTCAGATTAGATGCCAATTTGACATGGTATGCAAGTGCACCACCTGGCACTTGTTCTTCTCTTGCCTTTAGTCTTCAAAAGATACTTTCATTTCTTTAAAGTTATACCTGTGATTATTAATGAAGCCAAATGCCAGCTTGTAAGCAAGGATAGGTGCTTTTTTGATTTTGTGTAAAAGGGCTAAGACAATTGAAGGAAGGAGAACTTGGGTGATTCGTTTTGTTCAATTATGTTGTTAAATTCACAAAGTTTCTTCAGTGACACTATTATATTACTTCTCTATAAAGTTGTTTGATTGATGCTAGTGGATGACTGATTTACAGATGAGGACCTTACTGCAAACTCTGCATCTACAAGTGAATTGGCCTTCGGTGTTCTAAGGAATGATGCAGTAGCATTTGTTCACAATCTTTATCAAGAGGAAGGAAAATCTTTGGCAGCTTACAACAAGTCGCATATTGGTTTTGCTTTCTTGTTCAGCAGTCTGTTCGGCTAACACTTTCCAATTTTTGAAAAATTATGAAGATATTAATTTTTTTATCTTGGCTGGAGAAGGATTTTGTGAAGTTGAAGCTTTTGAGTTTCGCCAAAGGTTAAAAAGTGTTTGTGAAAATTATGTATCAGCTTTTCATTATCAGAACATTTACGTAAGTCATATAGATACCTTATCTCCTACTTATTTTTTTGCTCCATCTTCCTTGTGTTTGATTATGCATTGCACTATTTTTCCTGTTACGTTGTGGAATGTGTAAAATGTGTTTTTGTTCTTTGGTTTTTCAATGCTTATTAAATTTCCTACTTTTTCTTCGTTATAATGTAGTTTCATTTCTTAGTAACCTATTGGCAAAAAGACATGCAGGCGCTACTAAGCTTAAGTATAGGGCAGTTCATTGCACAAGGACTCCTGCGTGTATGGGATTCGGGGAAGGGTAAGACAACAAAGGGTCTATTGGGGCAGCCTTACCCTACATATTTTGCAAGAGGCTGGTTCCACTCAAACTTGTGCATGTTTGGTCATAAGACAGGAACGCTTACCAGTTGCGCCAACACTCCCCTTCTTCTAAGCTTAAGTATGAACAAACAAAATTTAGGGAACATAGGAACTTGCTTTTGATCAAGAGTCAACTTTAGTTGTTTGATGCCTGAAATTTGTTTCATTTGTTAGCTTGGTCTTATTATTATTTAGGATCAACATTCATGGAAAAGATATATGCTTGGAGACTTTGACTCAGGCTAAAAGAATGAATGTAGATGATAATTATCACCTCTTTGGTGAATTGCTATTAAGTCGAGAAGCCGATAAGAGCCCTGCATTGCTGGAGAGCCTGTAGATGCTTGACATGCTTTGCTTCCATTTATGGGCCTTTATACACTGCAAAAAGTTGTTTATGCTGTTTTCTCTTCACAAATATCTGTTGCCCACCTTCTAAATGTTTGGTGGTTTTCCTGATTGTTGTATGACTCCATATTATAGGTTCCAGCATTAACATTGAGTACAGATTGAACCCAAGTTGATCTCAGTTTTGAGACTGGGATTTCTCACTATAATTTTTACTCTACCCATGGTCCTCATGAGCTGATATTTCTTGCCATCAGATGCTATCCTCATGTTGTGATTAGATGCATACTGACAAAAGCTTTAATGCCATATTGTTGGAATTATTAGTAATTTCATTCAATTTAGTGCACAATTCAAGTGAATACAATAATTGCGAAAAACAGGCACTGAAGATGGTTTTAGAAAAGGAGACATGGTTCAAAATATCTCCAGATTCGACTCTGGTGATTGGTTTGGCGGGTCTTATTGGTGATGGTGCCCTAGTTATAGTTCCTAAAGATGGTGACATCAGTCAGCCTTCAGCTATTCGATCCGTTGACAGCGGCAAGGGGATGGATTCTCTCAATGGCTGAGGCTTGAAAATCCGTTCTTTTTGAATTTAAGCGGAAGCAACAGGATAGTCAGCTTTGAACAAGACAATAGCATCTGGTGAGAAGGAAAGAGAATCTTCCGTTATGTTGAATGATAAGTTCAGAGGAGGAAGTTCTGTAAATGGAAAACCATATTTTGAGGATGAAAATGAAGGCCTTCTTGCTGACTATATTGATGAGGATAGTCAGCTTCCCAGTCGACCATCCAAATCTTTGAATTCCAAAAATCGCACATCTCAATGGAGTAATGAGTATGTTACAGCTCATACAGGACCATCACTTTACCTTTTACGGTAAAAACCATTCTTCTAGTTAATTGAGAACCTGAAGGAGTTCCCTTTTTAATACATTTTGTGCATTCTATATTCTTATCATTAAATGTCTCTTCATGCATGTTCATCTTGCAGGTTGATGGGTAATTATGGAAGGCTAATGCAGAAGTTACAATTATTAAATGTTGAGTTTTTCAAGATTATATTAATGCCCTTGACCTATTATTTTTCTGGTGCCTTTGGTTATACTGCTCATGTTTTCTCATTTGAAAGTCTACCATTGCAGGGCATATGTGAGTTATTTGAGCTTTTCTTCCATTTTATTTACGAAATATTTTGTCAATTGGATGCTTTCAGTAATGGAAAAGGGCTTTTGGATTTACCCTCAAGTAAGGACCTTGGTTAGAAGATTCTACATGATTGTTTGATGGGATTTTTTGTGTTGTGATGTAACCATCATATTTGGTTTCAGAACGACTCAAGATAGTTTTGACCAGAGCCTCCAAGAATTTTGATAAATATATGAAGCCTCGGTTCGCTTCATCTGTTGTTTTACCTGCATCAAGTACTTTCCCACAAATTGATGTGTCACCGACTAGTCCAACTAACCATTCATCAATTACCACTTTTGGGTTAAAGGTATAGATAAATGTTGTTTACTTGGACTTTTTTTTTATTGAATATGCAGCTGTTAATTACTTATGATTTCTCTTCTACAGACTGCGTAGCCAATGAAATTTTCCTATATTTTCAGACTTCTGTGCATGTCACTTCTTTCTTATCCACCTGATTCCCCAAGTACTTGGGGTGCATCTCAAAGAACCAAAAACATGTACCTTTCCTTGGTTGTAGAGTATTATCACTTGGCTTCAGTTGCTATTGTTGCCATCCTTTTGCTTATTTTTATATCTCTTGCAAACCAGTTGGCCTCCTCCCTCTGTTCTCCCATTACCAGTAACAAAATATCGCTCAAAGTATTTTTGCCTTATTTTTTGCGATGTTCAACATGTGCTACTTTCTTACAAGTATTTTGCTGTTATACTGCAGGAAAGATGTGTTGCTGCTGAGAATATATCCTTTGTGGCAAAAATATTACACAAGTCCAAATCACATCTTCAGTCAATGCTCATGTGGTTGAAGAATTCTATGCAAATATGGTATGCTTCTCTGGTAACAAATGATTGACATCTGGGATGACTTTCTGATGTTTACCCTCAGTTATGATATATCAAGTACCAATTTTCTCACAAAAGTAATCTCCAAAAACAGATAGAAAAAGTGATATATAGATTAAAATTCCATTAATCATACAACCAAAGCTGTTGACAATGATGAAGACATTACAAGTTATAGGAAAACTCAGAAGAAACCCTAATCTAGTGGGACTCCTAATTGCCCTAAAAATAAATGACGTAAAAATTACAAATAGTAATGATAAGTGATAACCCTTACTAATTACTTATAAGTTAAACATGCTCCTGCATCACTTTCCCCGCTAGAAAAATTTGTAATGTAAGTTAAAAGTTTGGTTTGGAGAAGTTTGTTTGTTGCTGGTATTCTTTCCTGCTTACATATTATTGATAGGAAGCAAAGCATGGGTATTATTATTTAAATAAAGACGCATATAGTTATGTCTTTGCTTCCACTTTCTCAAGTTTTATAAGTTTTTTTATGTAGTGATCTAAAGAATTTGTCTTTTCTAGGTTGACCTTGTCCCAGATCTCATCGAGCATCCTCATCGGAAATCTTCTAGAATTCTCCTTCATATTAATGGGTAAAAACATTTGTCTCTTTCAATTCTTAGGAAACCTGGTATATGGTTATTGTGTGTATGCTCTGCAGATCATTCTATTAAGAATCATGCTAATCCTAAAATTGTCCTAGGTATGTTGATCGAATAGCCAATGCAAAGTGGGAGCTACAAGATCTTGGCCTTGAACACAATGGGTTAGCATGCTGTTCCAGTGCAAGCTATAATTTAATAACTAGATGTAGAACTAAATGCTTTCTATTGACAATGACCAGAAAAACATAGATTCTGTTCAAGGACAACTTGCATGACTTAGCCCTGCGAAGGAATGCCTGCCTATGACTTAACCTCATAATTTTGTCTATCCAAACTGTTTATTTGGTTTGATTAGTGCTTTTAAGGAGACTGTCGTAATCATTTTATATTCTGGCAACTTTCTGCAGTTATGTTGATCTACTATTGGGAGAATTTCAGCGTTATACGACAAGACTGGCTCATGGAGGAATTCAGAAGGAGGTATCCACAGCAACAATTGATGTGAATGTTCACTATATCTATTAATTTTTGTTTGTTTTGTCTTCACAATGAATTTGGTGCTCCTTTGCCTTTACAAGGATGAATAAAGCTATTTGCTAAATCAGGGAATTCGTATCAACCATCTAGACATTATTTTTGCTGCCATTTCTTTTCCCATCTCACTTTTTTCTTGTCAATATTTTAACAAATTGATATCACAAAGGTTAAGAGACTTTTGTCTAATTTAGGTTCAGGATCTTCTAGTGGAGTATGGCTTGGAAAATGTTGCTGAGACTCGAAGGCTTGTCACGGATAAAGAAGTGCACTGATGAGGGACGAGCTCTCATGTCATTAGATCTTCAGGTAACTGAAAATGTGTAGTCATGTGAATTAAAATATGTAAATGTCCATTAACATCTTCTGTTTTGTGTTTTACTTGTGTTATTTTGAATAACTGCTTTCTGTATCCTTCAGGTACTAATCAATGGACTGCAGCATTTTGTTTCCATCGATGTAAAGCCAAAGATGCAGATTGTGGACTACTTTTATTAAGGTATTGAAAAATTGAATGTTAGTTAAACTTTTGACAAGCTGCAATTATGGCTGTTCCACTTGGCTGTTAAGTAAAAAGTTGAATGATTATATTTTTAAATTATTTGATAGATAAGAGCTTTCCCAGACAACTTTAGTGTTCCCATAATTTTTTAGATGCTTTGAGCCCCTCTGCTAATAGTTCCCGAGTCGATATGTTTGGCAAGCATGGTCATCAGAATTATTAATTTTCTTGTTTAAATTATTCTTACAGGCCTATTATCTCCCAGAAACAGAGTTTGTGCACTGGGCGCTCTCCCACCCGGTAGGAAGATTTTCTTGAGAACTTGAATGATTACTAATTGCAGGTCATGGTTATTTCAGTTTCATTACTTTAGTCAAGCTACCACTATTGTCTTACAGGAATATATTAAAAGCCAAGTGATAGGTTTGGTTAACCTTGTTGGCACGATGAAAAGTTGGAAAAGAAAGGCAAGACTGGAAGTTATAGAAGAAATTGAAGCAGGTTTATGATATGTCTAATTTCTTTATCACATTTTCCCATTTTCTCATTTTTGATGTCTATTATGCCACTTTTTTTTCATTATTGCATTCAATCACCTGCCGCTAGTTTCTGCAGCAAATTCTTATTCTTTTTTGCACTGTATATTAAAACTAGTCCTCAGATATGAGCAATATGCGGTAATTTGACTATGTATACTTGTACAGTTCTCGCTTGTGGAAAAAAAATGGTCTCTCTTCTCCTTATAAACGCAATATTTAGGGTCTTCCTGGTGTCTTGCCCATCATATATTGCTATACTATGGAAAATGAATTTGTATCTGTAACCAAGGATCTATACAGCTCTTCAGGAGAGCTGTACAGTTCCATTGTTGCACGGACATCACTGATTTTAGTATGGTATTCATCAGCTAATAATTGTAGAATGCTATGAAGGCTTTTGTTTTCTGGTTCACTTTTTTCACTTGCTCTTTTCCTGGTTTCCAATGTCAATGCGTACATGACGTCCAAATTTTATGTAAATTTGTTGGTTGGGATCCGGTCATGTTAAAAAGGGTTTCATTTTCTCTTAAACGTGAGGCAGCCGAAGAGCTCTCCTAATACAATCAATGGCACTCTGTTGACAATGAGCTGGTCTACCTTGGGCTTGGATCGCTACCTTAACAAGGAGAGCCCAAACCTTGAGTTCGGTTTGGCGCAGGTTGGGCCCGCTGTGCCCCTTTCTTGTGAGGATTTAGGCAGGTGGATCATTCCTGGATCAACTTGGGACCACTGAGACCGTATTCAGGCTCGAGTTGGTACGAACAGAACGTTGTGTAGACTAGCTGAGCCGGAGCTCACCTCAAATTCCAGTTTGTCACCTTCGCTTGGGGGTGCCTGGTGGGTCGGGTACTCATTAAATCTAACCCGATCAGGGTAAAGTTTTGAATAATTAATAATAGAGTTTAATTTGAGAGAAACAATTATCTAGTTATAAATAGTTGGGTTTGCAATGGAATGACGGGTATTTGGTACCCGATATCTAATTTTTAAATTTTAATTTTAATTATGAAGATTAATACTTTATTAATTTTAAAAATTAATTTTTATTGATAAAATTATCAAATATCTTGTTTTTTTTAAAAAATCCATTTGATTTCACTTTTAGAGTAGGTAATATTATTATATAATTTGATTTTCTTTTTTCAAACATATACTTTGAATAATTAAATGGGTAATCGTTCAATAAATGGTCAACATTTTTTTTAATGATAAATGGTCAAGTTTGAAAGTAAAGGTAAAAAGTTAAATGATAAATAGGTAGGTTTAGTTTATAAATTTAGTTTTAAAAAATATTCCGTTTTAAGGTCTTATAACTATGTTAATTGTAACACTCAACGAATAGCTAGAGAAGCATAAATAATCGTATTTATTTTTTCTTGAAATAATAAAAATATTATAAAGATATTTAATGAGCTGGGTGATTTGCTTGAACTTGATTGGACCTTTCACGAATGTTGGCCATGTGGAACGCAGATTGTTACTCTTTAGTTGGTAGGGGCTTGGTTTAGGTAACATGTGACCAAACACACCATATGCACCCGTACCTTCACTAGCCTTCTGAAATGGAGATTTTCTATATTTTAGTTACTACATAGAAGGCAAATAGACGATGATGTTGGACACAAGGTTAAGGTCTTTCATGAAATACGTCGGTAACCAATATGGTAACTAAGCGACTAAGTATATTGAATATATATATATATATATATATATATAATTAACTAAGATTTTTTTTTTTGTGATTTTACTCCGTTGTATGAAACAATAAATATGTATTGAATGTTTTATATTCATTTTATATATTTATAGTCTAAGATTTTAGTACATGAAGACATCGAAATCGAGCCGAATCCAAGGTCCCAAACCGATCCCCCATATCTTGGTTAGGGTTTTTGAAGTAAGGATTTGGCTTCGTCAAGATGCAGTCGGGCTCAATTTGTTACATGTACCCATCTCAAATTCCAAAGTTTGATTTTTCAGATGTGGATCATATTATAGCTCGGATATAAGATATTGAGATAGGAATTGGAGGTGGCCTTATTCAACTTATCGACTCATCCTTAGAATTGAGCAGGCAAAGAGGCAGAGATATACACTATCCTCTGAGCCAAGAAGCAGCGAGATACAAAATATCCTCCGAGTCAATGGAAAAGAAGTTGATTTTTGGCACGTAAATGGCTTATTAAATATAGGGAGTTGTGCTATTTACTGCTCACAGAGAGATAACGTGAGCTCTCACAGTCAGTTTTGGAAATACAAGTTATATTTTCCTTAATTTTTTCATCTTGCCACTCAAATGCATCAATACTGAAAACACAGTTGTCACCCATGTTATGAATTCATTTATGTTTTGTCTCTGGCAAGAAATACCAAGTTACAGCGTTACAGTAAACAACTCGAGTTTGAGATCAAAGGAAAAAGCAAGATCATGATACAAAAAGAGCATATCATACACAGCCTTCAATGACAATCAATCCACTATAGAATACTGCAAACGAAGTTTTTACAGAGGAAAGAAGTGATAAAATCACCTTAACATGAAAAATAAGCAAGTAACAACAAGACCAATAATTGCTTAATATATGACAATCTAACGTGTCCAATAATGATTTCCATAATTAAACAGGAGATGCTTTTAATCCCAGGTGAAGGAGAGCCTGTCTGTGATAGGTTGTTCGCAGTTTCTTACTCTTGTGCAAGAATGCAGTAAGATCAATCTCCTTGGCAAGAAACTGGTTGTGAAGATTTTCAGACTCTTCTTCTAGCTTTCTAGTGGAATCTGCACACACAGCATAAATTAGACAAGGCCACAAAATTTCATGCTCCAATCAGCCTCATTTGTGAGCTCACAAAAAATATGGGTTTGGATCTATCTGATCTGGATCCAACCTATCAGGTCAAATCTGCTCAAAGTCGGATTTGGATACGAGAGTACGGGAGTGAACGTTATCCGATTTGAATCTGATCTATGGTAGAGGTTACTTATAAAGTTGTTTCACCTCCCAATCTGCCCCATCTCGGGTACCAGTTCAATTTCAGTTTGGTTGGAGCTAATATGGCCAATTATATGTTTTTATCCTCTATTCAGATTATATTTGGGTTTGGACATATATGGGCCATATATGAGCTCAGCCCTTCCATTATTTTTCGCAAAGTGGAGCCTAAAGTAGATATAGTCAAGCATATGATGGACAAAAATAAGATGTTCCAGTACTACATAAGAAGATAAACTCACCATGTAACCTCCTGATCAGTGAGGCCGGAGAATAATTTTTAGAATTTCATCCTTCCTCCTTTCTAGATCATTTAGTTTTTCCTTAGCAGCTGCCAGCTCAGTAGTTCTGATTATTTTACACTGCAGTATAAGAGAAATGTTATTAGCAAACATTAAAAGTAGGTTTCTAGTATTTTCATGAAAAGGAAATATGCATATTCACCTGATTCCTAAGCTCCAGAATTTGAGGTTCCATCTCCAGATTTTTTCCTAGAATAATTTAAAAATGTCATTTATACTTATCAATTTATCAAGATGACTCCCAATAGATTCCATCAAGTTCATGTAAATCTTTTCAAATGTATGAACTCTTTTTAAAAAAATGTGTTATTATGAAGAAATATAATAACATAAAGAAACAGTCATCTTTAACAGACATAAAGAAGCTCATTATCTCGCTCACAACACTATGATCAAGGTCAACTAAATAGAACGCTTAGAGAAAATAACTTTAAATTAATAGTGGAGATTGGTCCATAAATGACTACTGAAATGTGCATTAAACGAGTTTTTAAAAGATACTCACTGGCGAGCTGCATTGTTTCCTTCTGAAGTTCATCTCGCAGCTGGGAAAGAAGGAAGCACAGTCAAACTCGCCATAAAATACCATTTAAAATATCCTTCGATGCATACACATGGCATAAGAAGCTCTGTTACAATTTCTCACTAAAACTGCAATTGTTCTCTTCCATTTAAGAAAGCTTTTTTCGAATACATGAAATCTCAAAACATATAGCATATTACTCGAAGTTTCCAATGTTCATATGCACAAAAGCGGTTGAACAGCTAACACAATACACAATTTTCACCTAGATTCATATATCCATTTAGACACCGTTCTAGAAACAAACATAAAGGACAGTAGTCACAAACAGAAAGCAACAACTGGGATGGACCAGAAGGCAAAACGTTCATCTGGATCATTTAGGCAATGTTTTTCAAAATACTAACACTGAAAATCCTCAAAATACACTACCAAGTCCTTTCTTCGAGAGTTTTTAGGTGGTTGAGACTACTTCCAAAGATGGTTTTCTTTGCAAATTGAATGTGTAATAACAAAACAACTGTTGAAAGGAGATCCTAACTAGGATGCTTGTATCTAATTACTTTGACATTAGAACCATCTCACCATTATTTTGGATCCATCTTTGTTGGTTAAAATTTGAAAAAAAAGGTCAAAACCTAGACTGAGCTATAAAATAGATATTGCCATCAGGGCTAATGAAGCATCGTTGATCAACATTAATACTCCTCGAAAATAACAACTCTTTTTTCTTCATTTTTCTTCAGACCTCCCAGTTCATGGGGAACTGAACCATGCAGCAGCTCAGGCGCTCCAATATGCTGGTCATGAATCTTTATATGGAAGTATGCTAGTCTAGAGCCAACGCTATTGTTTTGTCAAATTGAGTTTATGGCCCATTCTCATGCAATTATAAATAAATTACATAACAGATTAAGGTAGGAATCAAGGAGAAGAATTTTGAACATCAATGGCTATTTAGCAAATCATGAGAGACTAGACTGATAGATTTTGAGACTGCATAAAATCAGTGAGCAATGTATAACAGAAAATAACAATAGAATACAAAGGAAAAATAGATTACTCTGTTATAAGTATGATTCTCCATAAAATTTAGTCAAAAAAGCCAAAATCATGCAGGTGCAATTGAAAATTTTATTATGTAAACTCTTACACTGTTTTGAATTTTCACTTGGTCAAGCGAGTGGAGGAAGGTGGCATATGCATCTTTGTCATTTAAAAGCTTCCTCAACTCATCCACACTGCACGCAGCCAAAAATATCAACTAGTAGACAGAAAAAGGTCTAAACAGGACTATAAAGGTGGAGAAAAGTCCTCTGTGAATTCAGCATTTCATTATTTTCCAGCTGAAGTAAAGAAACTTGGGCCTGCCATTGAACTACCATGGACCTTAAAACCTCTTCCCACCCTTCTGCACTAAAAAAGCTTTTATTTATGTTT
Organism: Piper betle; assembly: GCA_033002965.1. Classification (NCBI taxonomy): domain Eukaryota; kingdom Viridiplantae; phylum Streptophyta; class Magnoliopsida; order Piperales; family Piperaceae; genus Piper; species Piper betle. The sequence goes on from JAURVB010003346.1 coordinate 15,799, forward strand.
GCCAAATTGGAGATGTTCATTTGGGAAGTGTCTGATTTTGCTTCTACCCAGTTCTTGATATTGTTCTGCAATAACTCTAAAGTAAGAATTCCCCATTACCTTTTATTTCTTAAAACAGCTATAATTCCAGCTGCTTCTGCCGGAGGAAGCTGTGATGGTGACAGTGGACGATCTGATGCCCTATGCAATGATTGTAACATAGATGAAGAAACACTGCCCGGTGTTGATGGACGAGAGGAAGATGAACCGGTCACTGAAGGCGGATACCAAGACTGTGTTGCTATACCCTGGGAACTGGGCTCAGATTGTTGATCATGTGAACCCCTGACTCACAGCAGCAGCATTCACGTCATAAGAAACACAATTACCCTACCAAAAGTCTAGTGGGGAAAAGGGCAAACAATTTTAAAAAATGAGGGAAAAACTCTTTGTCTATCACAGTAGATCAGACAAGGACTGTAAAGCTACACTCTGTTCATCTAACAACAGAAGTGCCCTAACTGAAACAAAACTTATGAAATATAAAACTGGCAATTCAAAACATTAAACTAATAAACCATCGTTTTAAGACAAAAAACGATATCCATTTTTTAAGAATATTCCACATCAATAGCAAAACCAACAAAAATCCCACAAATCAAAATTACAGATCGAAAACTCCACATCAATAGCCAAAAGAAAAAGGAAAGAAAGAAGATGAGGCGTAAACAATTAAGTAGTCGAACATGAGAACTAGAAAATCAAAATTGTGATTGGACGCACCATAACTTCGCAACAGAAAGCAGCATCCACATCTAGAACTTCAATATCAAACAACTCCAATCACTACATGAACTACACACAAATGGACAATTCAACTTCAAACAACTCCAGCAATCACCTCCTAAATCAAATTAAAAGAATTCAAAAAAACCTCCTAAACAACTCAGAAAGGGCAATTCAATTTCAACAATTCCAACCACATCCAAAACAACACCAAACCATTCCAGCCACCTCTTAAACAACCAAAAAATGGGTCAACTCAGCATCAAACAATTCCAATCACCTCCTACGCCACTAAAAAAGAGAAATTCAAACATCAAACAACACCAATCAAACTTGTCAAAGATCCAATCAGCAGCAACGCCCCTTTAATCCAATCAAACATATCAAATTTCCACACAAAGACTAAAAAAAAATCCTCAGAATCAATTCGATGAATTTAACAACAGGTTCCATAGTAATCGAAGAAAAAGAAAAGAAATGAAAACTGAGAAGATTACCAGAAAGCTTTGAACATGGTGATTAGAACGGGAAGATGGGGGGACGAACGCGATCGGTCACCGGTTTTGAGGGGGGGGTGTCGGTCCGGTCCGATGTGGCTCTCCCTGGGGCTGGTTTGGAAAATATGCAAGGTGGTGAACCCATTATATCTGCCCGGCCCCGGTTAAGGCCCCCCCCCCCCCTTTTTTTTTTTAAAAAAAAGAAGAGATTGCAAGTGGCTCGAGTTGGTCCGCTGATTCGGTTCGAAGAAGAACGATAACTTTGTATAAAATAAATAAATACGATAATAATTGAAATAAAAAAATAAATTTTATGCATGTATTTATATAAAATCACATAATATATATATATATATATATATATATATATATATACATGTTGTTCTTCGATTAATTGAGATACTTTGATTATTAAAATGAAATTTCAATGCCAAATTTATAAAGAGAATTGACTCAAATTTTTTTACTTTTGTTAGGCCAATAAATATAGTCATCATGAGCTACACCCTCTAATTTGATTAGATTTTTATTAGATTAAAAAATTAAAATAAACTACACCTCGTGTAGTCTACCCTCCAATTTGATTAGATTCTTTGTTAGATTAAAAAATTAAAGTAAACTACACCTCATGTAGTCTACATGAGCATATCCCTCTAATTTGAATATTTTTTATTGTTAGGTATTATTTAGTTGAATTTATACGTATAAAAAGTATAGAGCTTTTTATCAAAAGAAAAAGAAAAAAATTTTAATATTACCTAGTGGTGAAAAAATCAAACTTAAATTAGAAAAAAGGGAAAATTTTAAACTGTCTACGGTACCATCAACTGAAAAAATTAACTGTTTTTCTTTAAAACAATTAGGAGTAGCCAGCTGCCGGCCGGCCCTTGGGCTACCTCGACGATCGAACCGGCCAAGGTTGAGAGCGGCCATATCTCAACCTCCCAAGGCAAGAACTAAACAAACGGAGCAGGATCGGTGCACCAAATCGGACCACAATTCTTGGGGGCCCATTAATTCTTCCCAGATCTCGAGATTGTTCGAACACCTTGGGCTTTTATCTTATTTCCTCGACCACATTGGTGAAATGCTTATTCATAATTTTGAAGATGATGTTTTATATATATATATATATCGGCTAAGATCAAAAAAAACACAGAGGGGTGGCCGCAGCGCGGCTGCGGCAACGACGCCGGAGGGCGGAAGGGTGCTCGGCCATGGCGACGGCCGGGGAGGGGGGGGGCAAGGGGTGGTGGGTGGGGGACGGGGAGGGGGGCGCGGCGCAGCGGGGTGGCGGGCGGGGGCCGAGGGTGGGCGCGGCAGGGTGGCGAACGGGGACGGGGGACACTGGGGGCGTGGCGCAGTGGGGTGGTGGGCGGGGGACAGGGCGAGGTGGCGGGCGGGGGACGGCGACGGGGTGGGGTGGTGTCGCCCGGCGGCGAGGCGGCGGGCTAGCAGGGGAAGAGGCTGGGCGGCTAGATCCGCCGCCCTGTCGCTGTCGGTGGTAGGGGGAGGGGGTCACCGCGAGGTTGCGTCGCCACCCCGTCGGCCGGGGGCGACGATGGGCGGGGCAGAGGGGTGGCATCGCGTCGGCCGGGGTGGCGGCGACACGTCGGCCAGCGGCATCACCCTTTTTCATCCAGTCGTTGGATTGAATACAACGGCTGGATGGCTCAAGCACAAGCACCTTGCCTATGCTTGAGCACAGTAAATCCGCACACACACACACATATATATATATATATATATATATATATATATATATATATATATATATATATATATATAGGGATTGGCTAGCCTGGGGGCGACCGCAGGAAAAAATTCCTGCGGTCACCCTATCTGGGCTATCAGATCTAATCTGACGGCTCAGATCTATTTTTTTAAAAAAACCCTAATCCTAACCCTCCACCCTCCACCCTAATCTGACGGCTCACAATGATGTTTATTTCAAAAATGAAATCTCTGAGTTATTTGGCTTTGAGAAAAAACATGTTGAGTTATTTTTTAAAAGAAAAAGTTGGGCATGTAATGTTTTAAGTCCAAAGTGGTTCTTGCATGTCTCGGGTCAGTTCAATGTTAACCCAAGAATCATCCAATAATTAACCTCTCACGTTAAAGTGCAAGAGTATTTTCGCTATTAATGTGGTTTCGTCTTTTTTAGGTTGTAATTCATTAAGGCTCCACCATAGTTTTAGGGGTCTATTAATACTTACTTATTTTATTTTTATAATTATTAATTATTATTAAAAATTTTATAGCATAATATTTCTATCCAAATTAAGAATTTGTCTATCAAAATTAGTAAATTTTACCTATATAATATTACATGAATTAAAATTTGTACTGAATAATACATACTTAATTTAGAATTTTATTTATTTATCTATTATTATTTATTGATAGGAAAATTTAGAATATAATTAAAAATCTTAAAATTTTGATAAATTATATTTAATTTTTGAAATTTTACTTGAATTAATTTTTTTTTGCTTATTAATACTAACTCAATTAATATTTTTACTCATTTTTAATATAAATGAAAATTATTTTATTATTTGCTTACCACTTTTGTATTTTAAAAATTGATATTTTGTGAAAGTTAAATAGATGTTCATTATTGTATTTAAAAATAATAATCAATATTTTTTGAATTATTTTGTATATTTTTAATATATATTATTAATAAATATAAATTATAAAAAATGACAATTACATATATGTTGAGATCCAAGTGCATCCGCTGCATGCAGATACAAGTCTTGGGCTATTTAGGTTATTTTATGAATAATAACATTGACAACAACAATGGAGTATAAGTGATGCACCTCGCTCACAAATTTATAAATATATTGAATATGATAATTAACTTTTTAAAAAATATATTTTAGTAGAAAAAGGTTAAAAAAATGGAAGAATCTACCGTACATAGTCTAACAAATTTAAATGTGGCAAATGAAATGTTTCAAATTTATTTCTTTCTCACATTTAGTCTAGACTGTGATTCAGGGTGGCAATTGCTCATGAAAATTGCCTTGTAGCTTCTATGATCACCATAAATACTTGCACATACGGTCAATACAAAAAAAAAACTTTAGCTAGACCTTACACAGGCACATAATATAAATTACTATGGTGGGGTAAGTTTTTTGCAACTTCCAACTCGAAAGATTTAACAAGATTGGTCCTTATTCATATCACTACAAGAACATAAATATGAATTGATATAAAACATCCTATAGAATGCAAACTGGGTATATTATCACATGAGATTGAATAGGAAGAAGAATATATATGGTGCTTATTAGGTAGAAGATGCAAAGGAATTTTAAGAAGCATTTTGATCATCATAAACCCAATAAAACCCACAACCATTTTTTCCATAGTTTTAATCTCTAATTCAATACAATCTAACAAATTTTTAAACTCTGATCAAACTCGTATTCAAGTCATGCTGACTGCTAGATTGGAAAAAACGTTGGACAAGAGAGAAACACGAGTAATTGAACAAGGGTGGTGTGGTGTTCAAGTCTTCTCCTTAATGACCTTGCATATCATAACATTCATTAATGGCCAGTTAAAATGAGGGATTGATGTAATCAAATTTGATTTTATAAATCCTACTCTGGATTAAGTAAGAATAGACAAATTGTCAAGCTTCATTATTTTTATGTATTATTTGTTGTTTTCACATTTTCTTTTTTACTTTAATTTGCCACTCGGTTCCTAAATTTAGTACCATGTAATTGAGAATAATTTATTAGTGCTAACAATTTTCAAGTACTTATACAATATGGTCAAGGAAGCTATAGAAAAACTAAGACTTGAGCGAGACTTGGTAGACAATGTAAATAAATCTCTATCAATATGGGTTGAGTTCCAAGTAAAATTTAATAGTCGAGAAACTTTGATATCACCCCCAAACTTCATTAGAGAACAATATTACACATAAACAAGCTAGCTACATGATAATTACAACTCTTAGTCATGCAAAACACTTCACATTTAACAAATTTGATCACCAATTTTTATTTTTTCCCCAAGCAATCCACCCAAATCTTGCTTGATGATAGAGTAGAAACACAATGATCAGAGGTAAATTCTGATGATCTATCTTTGATGTAAATCATGGTATGACGATGAAAAATTCTTTTAACTTTTTTCATTTATACTCGAAAGATTATTTTACACTAGAAATTAAGTGATGATTCAGATGGACTAAACATGTTGTCTCAAACAAGAATGGTTCAATCTACCAGTAAGAATTTTCTTTAAAAAAATTGCATTTCCCATCAAGCTCGGAAATTTGTTGGCCAATATCTAAATATCTTAACTATAAATCTATGTTTTAATAATTCTATATCTTCCTCCAACAACCAACACACAATATTTCTATTTTTTAATCAAGTTGCTTTGGGAAAAAATATATTGGATTTCATTTTTTAGCTGCTCATTCATGTTATTGTCATTGATGTTGAAATTATAACGCAAGTGGACATGCTGAATCAAGTAATAAAAATGATAAAAAAGTTTCGTCCCATGAAGAATTAGTAATAGAAATTCTCAATTACGAAAACTAATTTAATTAATTATATTTAAATGAAGGTAAATTTAAAGAGTGATTTAATTATGAATTAAGATTAAATTAATCTAACATGCAATATTTAAATTAGATATTAATTTCAAGACGACAAACTTAGGATTTTCAATTTCACTTAGTGTTCTATGTGATTAAAGTTATAACTTCTACTTATGAATTATATATTTGGATCATTAACTACGAGAATTAATTATTTATAATAATCTCTCGATTTAGTATAAACTCATTACTTGCACCCAACTTATATATCTCTATAAAATTGTGTATGCAAAATAATAATTTTAAATTTTACCCTTAACGGTTACCCAAGACATATGAGGATATCTCTATCTTCCATGTGAATTACCCAAAACAGATAAATAAAAGTTATTTTATTCACTCAAAATAAAATACCTAATAAATTTCTAAACTAATAAAATAAAAATAAAAATCACTCAAAATATGACAAAAACTCAATATAAAATGTAAAGAATAATAATTTTTTTACAATCATTAACAACATATTCCCATCTAAATGCTAAGGATTGTCTATGCTTATGAGAAAAAATTTTAGTTGTGCCACTTGGCCGCATTCCTACAAACATGCCAAGTGCCAAGTGGCTGATAATTTTCATTTTGGCAAATTGATGCAAGATAGAACTAGGGAATTATCAGAAGCATTTTCTATTCATCCAAATAAGATTTACACTCATTCTACGATGAGATATTTAATCATAAGCCGAAAGCCATTTAACAATCTTTACTTTCAGATCACTATTCTTTTTTAGGTGATATCATTTGTATATGCAATGTCTTTTGATTTATAGGAAATAATTAAAAAACTATTTTGAAGTTAAAAATTGTTAGGAATGTGAGACTAGTTTATAAGAGCTAAATTTACAAATTTTTTTTACATGGTCAAGGGAGTAACACAACAAAAAACTTGAAGAAGACTTGCTATACAAATATAATTCACAAACAATATATGGTGTAAGTTCCAAGTAAGATTTAATAATTCAGTGACTTTGTTATCACCCCCAAACTTCATTACAAAACAATACACATCAACAAGCTTAGATGATTACAACTCTCTGGTCATGAAAACTGCTTATCAAATATCAAAATTCCCCACCTAAACCTTGCTTGATAATAACATGGCAATACAATGAATATCATGAGGTCCCGTGTGATGATCAAATTTTGGTATATATCATATCATGATGATGAACTCTTATGACTTGTTTTTTATTCATACTCCAAAGTTGGTGCATGGAGGTGGAACAATAAACATTTGAACTGTCTCAATCAAGAAAGGTTCAATCTACTAATTAAGAGTTTTTTTGAAGTCTCCTTCACCTAACAATCTTAAGGAGGAAGGTGTTGTTCATCCAACTAAGAGCCATGAATCTTCTAGCTCCCACTTCCAACATATAAGAAATTTTATTTCTTAGCTGACCATTCTTCATGTCCTTCATGCCCTCCCAATTGGCAGTGGCTATTTAAAAGGAGTAAAATAACTTGCTTCCATTGTATTTTAAGGTACTATAAGTCAAAATTATTCTTTTTTTCATTAAATCAATGTATAAAATTGGCAACCATCCCTTGATAGAACAAATTAATTTATGATTATAATTGTTCAAATGAACTGGCCTCACATGCCAATTGGCAGTGGCAACTCATGCTTATTGCCATCCTCCTAATTTTCTATTAGAACTATAGGGCGAGTCTAACATATAAATTTATTAAAGAAGAAATGGAAATTTTATTAAATCTGTTTGCAGAAATAAACGAAAAAAATGATCTTCTATTAAAATTATCTATTTTTAAAATATTTTAAGTAAAACACAAGTAAGATTTCTACCAGGTGCTTCTCCTTTAGAATTTTCATCACAACAATTTTTTTTATAAAAAGTACACGGGGAATATTTTTTGTGAAGAAATTTTACATCTCATATTTACATAATAACTAAATGAAAAAATTAATATATTTTATATCTTTCATACCAATTAGAAAGACTAAAATTTTATTTTTCACTTGTTAACTTTTATGCATTGACTATAAGATATATGAGTTGTGTGAGGAGTGAGGGGTTCCACTTCCTCCTAGAAGAACAATTGCTCCCCCAAGAAATGGAACTCCCCACCTCTAACCCTATCCATACATTTTAAAAACACTACACTAAATGTCAAGATGTCAAGAGTTTACTTTCGTGCCTACTTTCACATATGTAATGTTATGTATTGTTGTGTTGGTTCGTAAATTTACCATTTTGACAACTGTTTCGAATTAACTTGAAATAAATTAACTAAATATTTGTTTTACTATTTTAAAAAATAGTTTAAAAAATGATAAATTTAGCTACACTATTATTTTGAAGTAGTAGTGGGATATGTCTCTAAAATTATATTTTACCGATTTATCATTTTATTATAGATAGTTATTAAATTTTAGAAATAAGTTTTTACACATGTTAACCTCTTTAAACAAAAAATAACGCTAGTACTTATATTTAATTGGGGTTATATATTGTTGCACCCTTCTAAAAAAATTGGTTTAAGATAAAATATATGGTGCAAGGCACATCTAAATTTGTGATAGGTGTTTTGCTTTGCAAAGAACTCCTTATGCCGCATTATATTTTATTAATTGTTAATCATTTATCATTGGTTAAAATTAGGGGTGCTAATTGAGCGAGCGAAACGAGCTCGACTTGTGTTCGAACTCGACTCGAGATCGAACGAGTTTTGAACATTCATGCTCGAGTTCAACTTAAATATCTTTTATGTGTTCGAGCTAGAATACACTTAAACTGTTTAATTTTTCGAGCTCGAACTTAGCTCGTTTGTGAGCTTGAAACCGGCTCGATTAAAACTCAAAAGTACCTCATTTAAAAAAATACTATCAATGTGGATTGAACCCACAACCTTGAGGTCATCTACTTGAATACTTACCATCTCAACTATCTCACTCTTTGTTATTATATTGTATGTATATATGTGTGTGTATGTGTGTGTATATATATATATATATATATATATATATATATATAAAAGATATAATATAAAACTATATTATTATATTATTTTATCGAGTTGAGTTACGAGTTGAGTTTGAGTTATAACCGAGTCGAGTCGAGTTGAATACGACCTTGCTTAAGTTCGGCTCGTAAGATTCGAATTCGAGCTCGAACATTTAAATGTCAAGTTCCGAGTCGAGTCAAACCGAGTCAAACGCTAAATGTTCACGAGCTGGCTCGCTCAATTAGCAACCCTAGTTAAAATGTTTAGAAAATGGTAAATGATAAAAAGTTGGCAAATAATAAATAATTAGATGATAATAAATGGTAAATAAATTGATAAATAGTGATGATAATTATCTTTGGCCAAGCTTTAACCGTACTTACAGCCTAACTATTGTAAACTTTTTTAACACAAACCAGACTAGGTCAATGTTGAATTTTCTTTAATGTTACTGTTACATTATATAGTATTTACTATTAATACAAATGTGCACTCTTAGGAAACTTATTTTGCTTATATGTTACCTTTTCTCTGAATATGGCTGTGAGTCCTGTGATTTGTGGGAAGCTAGTAACTTGTTGCCATTAAATTAGTTGGACATGGCATTTTATAAGAAACCCATCACCCCCAAAAAATACAAACCAGAAGTAATCACCCACAAAAAATGCTAAAAGGAGTCGAAATCGATGCATTGAGTAAAATAACACCGTGAATCTTTACCAAAATAAATAAATAAATAAATAAGACTACGAAATGGCAGCATTCCCTGTGAGTGCATCTCCCAATGTAGTACAGAAACTCTCAGCAAGGTCATCTTGTCTCTCCCTATACAACCATGTGAACTCTTTTTATCTTCACCACCCCCTTCCCATTTCTTCTCTAAGATAAACATTACCGTGGAATGCTGATCACATTAGTATAATCAAGCAACTAAATGATACATCCCCATCTCTCTCTCTCTCTCTCTCTCTCTCTCTCTCTCTCTCTCTCTCTCTCTCTCTCTTTATCTCCCTAATATAAAAAAATGTCTCACTTGTTTCTTCGTCTAAACCAAAAAGAATTAATTTTTTTTTGAACAAGGTTAAACACAAGGAGGTAAAATTTAAATACCCTTAATCTTACCACAACTAGGTAAAATATCCCTCATTTTGAATTTTGGATATAGTTCAAACTATTTATATATAATACTATATATATATAAATATATATATATAATATTTTGATTAGATATAAGTTTGAGATGATTCGATTTGTATCCATTGATCTACGATCTGAATATATAATATTTTATAAAAAAATGTGTTTTTAATTATTTAAAATAAAAATATATATTTTTTCATATTCTTATTTAAAATTGATATTATTAACATTTTTATCAGATTGGATCGGGTAACAATATATATAATTATAGATTTTACAGACACAAATCAAATATAATTATGGTAAAAAAATAGGTGTAATATCGGATTCAAATTGGGTATGACTTCAAATACGGATTTGATTTTCGATCTGCACACAATCAGAAACCCATTTTTAGACTCGACGTTGTAATTGGATTGGACTGACCATGTTCTACCATCCTATTGGATTAAATTTAATTCAAATTGCTTGGAAATTTTTTTAATTCAAATTTTGATAAAAAATGCCTAACATGTGTTTTTCTCTCCTGATTCTTTGCCTCCGAGTTTCCTATAAGTTAATAAATTATTTTAGTATTTGTAAAAGTATGTTCATATATTTTAATTTTAAACACCTTGATATAAGTGGATCCTATATTAACTTAAACGAGATTTAACCCCATATCAAGATAACATAACTATTAGTTTTCATATCCTTATCAATTATCCTTGATATTTTAAGGAAAAAACTAAGGCTAATAATTAATAGTTGAGTTAACATGAAATATCCATTTTAAATAGGCTGTATTTTTGAAATCATCATGTAACACACGTATTTAAATATATTTGCCAAGAAAGTTACTTTTTAAGAATAATAATATTCGCCAATTTCTCTCCACTTTGTGATCACTATATTTACACAAATTTATTTTTCAGTTTTATTTCTCTGCTGTGTTGGGAACCCGAGTAATAGTCTTTTATTATTATTATTGAGT
>JAURVB010003347.1:0-18472 GCA_033002965.1 Piper betle
AAAAGAGTGTTTGTAATCATAAATAAAAATTATCTTTGAAAAATAAGCTTAATTTATTGGACGGGGGTTATGTATAAACTTTGTGATTAATTATTTTATTCATTATTGTTACACATAATTAATAATTTTATCACTAACATGAAATTACCACTATAGATAACAACTAACTAGCAGCGTGCCTTTGGAGAAGACATTGCCCCCGACTTTGATGATGGATTTAAATACTTAGATTTTTCTTTCAGATTTTTTAGTATTTTATTATTTTGATTATATATTGTTAGTATCAGAACATAGTTTGGTCATGGGAAAATTGCTATGTTTGTCATTGAACATATTATACTAGTTGAAATGATTATTATTTGACTGTAATTAAATGACTTATATATTTGCTTGTTTGATTCTTATCATTAATTATCAAGTTTGGTTAATTAATTACTATTTGTTACATGTTCCGTTATTATTTAATTATTTCATCCATTGGTTTATTGAGTTGCACGTTGTCAGACCAAAAATGACCCCCAAATCTGAGTGAATAATTGGGTGAATCATCACGGTGTATATATGTATGTATATATATATATATAAACTTAGCTGCAGTACAATCAATTCTTAACAGAAATTTAGAATTCAAAAGATCATCTTGAAATTTTAAAACACAATTAACAATACTAAGCATCTCTTTTTTAATAGTAAAATACTTAGATTGCGTTTCATTCCATAGACATGAATGGAATCGAATAATAAACGGTTTATGATGAATATTTTGTTTTAATATTCCCCATATCCAATATCTGATGCATCTGTTTCTATAATTTTTAAAGTAAGAGGATGGGGAAGGCTTAGACATGGTATATATTTGATTTTTTGTTTAATATATTGAACAACCTTAGTATGTGCTTCTGTCCAAATTGGAGGATTTTTCTTAGTCTTTGAAATAATAATTTACAATCTAAGGCTAAATCTTGATAGAAATCTGACATATAATTAAGACTTCCTAAAAATCTTTGTAATTGATTTTTATCTAATATTTTATCAGGAAATTTAGTAGCAAATTCTATAACTCTTTGTATAGGTTTAATACTACCTTTTTCTATATTATGCCCTGAAAATCTTATTGAAGATTGAACTAATACCATTTTAGAAAAAGATTAGCTGAAGCTATCATAGAAGAAAATAATGGAGATGTTAATATTATTTTTGGAAGACATAGTACATCTACAAGATTTACTAGTTTATATGATAATCAAGCATCAAGCTCAAATGTTGCTGGAATTATCATGTCTGAACAAAAAATTCCACATGCTTTATATACAGATGAACCAAGTTTTTCAGAGATGAAATTTAAAATTAATAAAATAGAATATGAACCTAATAGAACAAAATGTTCTAAAGAGTTTATGAATCCAAGAAATAAAAATTTTAGAAATTGGTATTTTTCAACCTTTGATGTTAATCAAATTAAAGATTATAAAGAACAATATTATAAAGATTTAAAAGAATTAGGTTATGAAATTCCTTTTAAAAAATGGTTTAAATCTTTTATAACTCCAAAAATTTTAGTGTCTAAAGAAACTCGTCCTTGGAAGAACCAAGAAGGAAAGACGATATATAGTAAATATCCTCTGGTAGGTAATATTAAATATGGTAATATAGCAATAATAATTAAACAAAATAATTATACTCATATGCATTTACAAACGATAGCCTCACAATTATCCCATATGGAATATAATTGGTTTCCTAGAGTTAAGGGAAAAGAGAAAATAGAGGAAGAAATTATTAAACCTGTATTAATAAAACCTCCAATAATAACTACAAAATTTAATACTAAACCCCCTATAAATGAAGAATTTATATCAAAATTAAGTGAAAAATTGGGGGAATTAAAAATTAAGGATTCTATAATAATTGTAAATGCTTACGAAGAACAAGAAGAACTGATTAATCAATTCTCAGAATCAATAAATGTTACTAGACCTATTTCAGTACAACCATTACCAACAACTAGAAATTATTATCAAAGACCTACTCCTGTTATAGTATTATTTAAAGAAAATGCTTTCCAATCTGCATTAAGTTATAATGGAAGATCAATTTATGAGTGGAATTTGGATGGTTTAAGTGAATATCAAATAATGACAACATTACATAATATGTTAATGTATGCAACAATTTGTAGAACAAATAATAATTCTGATAGACAAATATCAAAGATGATAATTGCAGGATTCTCTGGACAACTTAAAGGTTAGTGGGATAATAATTTATCTCAAGTACAAAAGATAGAAATATTAGGGGCAACAAAACTTGAACCTAATACTAATCAAATAAGGGAAGATTCTGTATATACATTAATACAGACTATATTACATTATTTTGTAGGAGATATTCAAGGTATTAAGGAAAGAACTCACGAATTAATAATGAATATTAGATGTCCTACATTGACACATTTTAGATGGTATAAAGATACATTTTTATCACTCTTATATCAAAGAGATGATTCTAATTTGGATGTTTGGAAAGAAAGGTTTATATCTGGTCTACCTAATCTCTTTGCAGAAAGAGTAAGAAGAAAATTAAGAGAATTACATAATGGAACAATTCCTTACAATGAATATACTTTTGGACGATTAATAGGTAGAGTGGTTTCAGAAGGATTAAGTCTTTGTAATGATTTAAATCTAAAAAATCAATTAAAGAAACAAAGATTATTAGGAAAGAAAGAATTAGGAGAATTTTGTCAACAGTTTGGTACTAATATAACTCATAAATATCCCTCTACGTCTAAACCTAAATATCCCTTTATTCAATGATCTACCTAGTGCTTTTTGGAATAGAAAATGTCATGAAGTCTCTCTTCCTTATGAAGAAGGATTTACAGATAAATTAATTCTTACTAAAGCTAGACCTATCCAAATGAACCAAGAATTAGTAGAATATTGCCAAAAAGAAATATAAAACTTTATTAAGTAATAATTTAATAAGAGAAAGTAAATCACCATGGTCTTGTTCTGCTTTTATGTATTCAAAGCATCTGAGATAGAACGAGGAGCACCAAGACTGGTTATTAATTATAAACCCTTAAATAAAGTATTAAAATGGATTAGATATCCAATACCAAATAAGAAAGATTTGTTAAAAGATTATATAATGCTCAAATATTTAGTAAATTTGATTTAAAATCAGGATTTTGGCAAATACAGATTAAAGAAGAAGATAGATATAAAACTGCATTTAATGTACCATTTGGACAATATGAATGGAACGTAATGCCATTTGGATTAAAGAATGCTCCATCAGAATTTCAAAAAATTATGAATGATATTTTTAATCCTTATGTTAGTTTTATAATTGTATATATTGATGATGTTTTAATCTATTCTAATAATATGGATCAACATTTTAAACATTTAAATCAATTTTATAAAATAGCAATGCATAATGGCATTGTGTTATCCAAATCTAAAATGGTATTAGTCCAAACTCAAATAAGGTTTTTAGGACATAATATAGAAAAAGGTAGTATTAAACCTATACAAAGAGTTATAGAATTTTCTACTAAATTTCCTGATAAAATATTAGATAAAAATCAATTACAAAGGTTTTTAGGTAGTCTTAATTATATGTCAGACTTCTATCAAGATTTAGCCTTAGATTGTAAATTATTATTTCAAAGACTAAGAAAGAATCCTCCACCTTGGACAGAAGCTCATACTAAGGCTGTCCAACATATTAAACAAAAGATCAAATATATTCCATGTCTTAGTCTTCCTCATCCTCTTACTTTAAAAATTGTAGAAACGGATGCATCAGATATCGGATATGGGGGAATATTAAAACAAAATATTCATAATAAACCGTTTATTATTAGATTCCATTCTGGTCTATGGAATGAAACGCAATCTAAGTATTCTACTATTAAGAAAGAAATGCTTAGTATTGTTAATTGTGTTTTAAAATTTCAAGATGATCTTTTAAATGCTAAATTTCTATTAAGAATTGATTGTACTGCAGCTAAATTTATTCTAGAAAAAGATGTTCAGAATCTTGCTTCTAAACATATTTTTGCTAGATGGCAAGCTTTACTTGCTATCTTTGATTTTGATATTGAATATATCCCTGGCTTGGCTAACTCTTTACCAGACTTTCTTACTCGTGAATTTCTGCAGGGGAATATGGACAAGGGAAAAGGAAAGATGGACAAGGGCAAGGGGAAAATGCCTAGTGGTTCTCAAACACCCAAACACTTCCCTCCGTTTTACAGAAATTACCCGAGATTTCCCAATGAAAATACTTATTCTGAAAAAGCCTCTTATAAAAATCTTAGTCCTTATATAGCCAAAAATCCTCCTTTATCTATTTGTTATGTTGAAAATCCTCCTGATATTTTAGAACAATTAGATCCTAATGAGGTTGCTTTGAAACATTTGCCATTATACTCTCATTTTCCAGTTACATCTGGTAAAAGTAGATTTTTCTTATGAATTAGTCCTACAGGATATGCTTTCCTGCCAAATAACTCATAGATATCCTGGAACTGATTCTATTCTTACATACCCTGATTCTTATGAAACCAAGATTGCTTATAGCAAATTGATTAGTTCATAAAGTGGTAAATATTGAAGAATATGGACATCCCAATTCTCTTAGAAAATTCAGCATTGTGAAACCTCCTCCAGGATTGTTTCCCAATGAATATAATTATTTGGATTATGTTGAAGCTTTTGATAGAGTTCTTTTATATAAAAACTCCTAGAGTCAGCACTCTTGGTTTATTCGAATTGATTTGCCTAAACCTTGTAAGGTTCTAGTTTGGTTTCACCAATGGATGTCTGATTTCGGTCCAGAAATTGAATTTCTCCCAAGATATTACAAAATGCAATATGAAAAATTTTCTCAGTTAGTTCATAAGTCCTACTTGAATCCTTTCTTTTATTTTGTAAGATACTATAGAATTCCTTGAATTCTATCTTGGGCTTATTGCTTTCAAACTATGGAAGACAAAGGAATATTAATTTCCTCCACTGGCCCATAAATTTTATATCAGTTGGTGGGATAAATTTAACCATTCTATAGCTCTCCCTAAACATATTGAGTTGTTTCCTCAAGAGCCAGTTCCTCCTTTGTCTGGGTCTGCTCCTTCAGTGCATCCACCAGCACTACCCCCTCACATTTATGCTTGGGTTTTGCAGTTACAGGCAGATCATCCAGATCTTGCATACAATGAGGCTGTAAGATTGGCTTATATGTTAAACTCTTATGGTATGACACCTCAGATGAGAGCTCTCCCTGAACCTATTCCAATATCATCTGTTGTCATTGTTGAAGTAGTCACGAAGTTAAATGAAGATCCTATTCCATTACAGGATGCCCAATCACCTTGGAGTACCAAAGACTTGCAATGTACTCTCTATGGCAATATTGGTCATACTGTTATTGTTTGTACTGAGTTGGTCTTTTCTGATGTTGGCCCTAAGTGTTTTTGTTGTGGCCAATTTGGTCAGCATTGCTTGTTCGTTGTCCTCTTATCGATAGATCCCCCTCTCCACAACAATCTCCTGTTAAGATGGCTGATTCTCAGCAATCTTCTTCAAAAACCATTTATCTTGACTCTGCAAATACTCCATGGACATCTGTTCTAAGTCCTGGTCATATTAATATGATCCCTATTCCTGAGATTCCCACTCCAGGTCCCAGGAGTCAGTTGGGCCCTCAAAGGTGGAGCCCACTCTTTAACATGTAACCGGGATCATAGGTTACCGTTTTACTGTTTCCCTATCTTTCTTATTTATATCATTTCATTTCTTCAGAAGGGAAGGGGTCCGAGTTCCCCAAAAGAGTAAAGTGCTTTCTTCCTTCTGGCTTTCTTTTGAGTGCTTTCTTCCTTCTAGCTTTCGTCTATAAGTGTTCAAGTTTCAAGTTTGCTTTCCAGTTTGAGTTTCGATAATTATTTGGTTTATAGATTGAAGTGTTATGAAGGGAATCTTTCTTTACTTTATATCATCTTCAACTTTGCTTTATATCACTTTGAGATTTCTTATTTTCTCCATTGTCTGATAGTTGTCTGTCTGTTTATTTAAGTTTTCAAATCTCTACTATGATATACTTCCTTAGAGTCAGCTATTTTGAGTAAATCTGTGTTAGTTTCTGTTTACTTTAAGATTGGAGTCGTGTTTTGAGAAAAAAAACTCTTTTTTGTTTAAAGTTTGATTGTTATAGTGGTTGTTTAAGTTTGATTTACATTGTGTTTGTTTGTGACTTGTACGTATATAGTTCAGATACTAATATGTATAAGTATTTGAGTCTGTAATTACGTACATACCTGTATGTATATGCTTGTCTATATGTATGTATATATGTATGTATGTATGTATGTATGTATGTATTTTGAAGTGAGTATTTGTACATATGTGAGATTTCACCAAGAGTGAAAGTAAGGTTGTAACTTTTACCAAAAGTAATAAAAGATTGTTACAAGGTACGTTGATTTATCTTTTATGATTCGGTTCATTTGAACCTATATGTTCTTTTGATATACAAAGTTTTCAATTAAAAACAAGGTTTTCAATATTCTCCCGAAAGGGTATATTCCTGAAAAGGATATAAACTCCTTGAAAAAGGATATAAACTCCTTGACAAAGGATATGTTTTAATTCTGAAATATTTACATCTTAGTTTATTTACTGTAAATATTATTTTGTATCTGTGGATATTATTTACTTATGTTTGTTGTGATTATTTAAGAAGTCAAATTAAAGTGTTTAAAGGTTCTGTTAATTTAAACTTTTGAAAGTCAATTTGAAATCCTGTGCGTAGTGGTATCAGAGCCATTTAGAAACCTAGAGCCATGACTGAAGACTAGGTGATGCAGTCCCTCCTTGTAAGTCCACGCAAGGCCGAGGTAGGCGAAGTGGCAGTGTGGAAGTGGTTTCTGCTAGGAAATTCCTAGTTGGAAGTGTAGAATCTAGGAAGAAAGATGGCTTTCTTACAACAACTTGTTAAGAGATCAAATGATCTAGAAAGTTCTAAAATAACAGAACAACTTGTCTATAATAATATAGAACAACGTCTTAATAAATGGTCAATACCTAAAGTTAAACCTACAAAAGTTTATAATAAGGGCTTGCTTGAATTCAAACAAGCCTATCTTATTAAAACTTTTGAGGAAAGTATAAGTTTACAAAACTTTACAAATAACTTATCTTTATTAAATAATAAGATATTAGAAGAGTTAAGTACAGAATATAATTATATTCATTTAGGACTTGTGCAAATAGCAGTTAAACCTTTAACAAGAGAAGGTTTAAATACATCAATACTATTATGTTTAAGAGACACAAGACATAATAAATTTCAAGACTCTCTATTAGGAATAATAGAATCCAGTCTAGGAACTGGACCTGTATATTTTAATTGTTTCCCAAACTTTTCGTTATCCTTGACAGATCCTCATTTAAAAGATGCCTTATGTTTAAATATGAAAACATAAGGCTATGATATGAAAGAAGGATCACAAAACATATGTATAATATATAGAGTATGTTTTAAGGCTATGACATCAATAAATCCAAATGCTAGATTAATGTCACGAAAAGGCAACACTACATTATTCCAAATAGATACTAGCAAAGCTAATATTGAAATACCTAAAACTATTAAATGGACAGATATAGTACTTCCAAAATCCTGGAAATTAGAAAAAATAGTACCTCCTAAAATAGAAAAAGATCAGCTGAAACTATAAGAGAAGAAAATAATGGAGATGTTAATATTATTTTTGGAAGACATAGTACATCTACAAGATTTCCTACTTTATATGATAATCAGGCATCAAGCTCAAACGTTGCTGGAATTATCATGTTTGAACAAAAAATTCCACATGCTTTATATACAGATGAACCAAGTTTTTCATAAATGGAATTTAAAATTAATAAAATAGAATATAAACCGAATAGAACAAAATGTTTTAAAGAATTTATGAATCCAAGAATTAAAAATTTTAGAAATTGGAATTTTTCAACCTTTGATAATAATCAAATTAAAGAATATAAAGAACAATATTATAAAGATTTAAAAGAATTAGGCTATGAAAATCCTTTTAAAAAATGGTTTAAATCTTTTATAACTCCAAAAATTTTAGTATCTAAAGAAATTCACTTATGAGAGACCTAAAATTCTTTTTTTTATGTATTTAATCGTAGAATTATTTTTAGGCCGAATAACACATTAGGACGTGTTAAAGAGCAGTTTGGGTGGGTTATTAGTTATAAAACATGTCATTATGATATTATGGTATGTATTATATTTTATGAGATTTTTCCTATTTTTCTAATTTTTTTAGAATTTATTACGAGTTAGTTATTATATTTAACTTAAGTCGAAATCAAGTCTAACTTTAATTTATGAGATTGCCCCTGAGACTTTACCCCAACCATTCTTCTTCCCTAACACTCGATGCCCTCATCTTTGCCATCAACACCGCCTCCGGCCTCCGCACCAGCATTGATTGATGCCGCCAAGCCTCCACAAAGCATGGGAGCCACATGATTGCGCGACTCATCCCGACGTCGATTCTCTGCCGTCCGCACTGCTCCTCCACAGCTGTGTCACCGACTCCTCCCCCTCAACCTATCCAAGCTTTCCCCCACACCCAGGGCCATTGCCAATTAGCATAAAATAAAAAATCATTATTTTTACAAATATTTGAAAAAAATATTTTATTGTCATAAAAAGGTTCAAAACATAAGGTTAATATGCCTTTTGATAATTTCTTTATGATAATTTAGTGATATACTTTAGAAATATCACTAAGATCATTGCTTTTAGAAATTTTTGTTGACTACTCAGTCGGTCATTTGATTGAACAAAAAATATCCACATTTAGATTTTTTCCCCCAAAAAAATCCATAACAATTTTTTCCCGATCATAATTACTTGGTCAAATTCAATCATAAATACTACAATGATTCATCAAATTTGGTCATTGGATTGTCCATGCCCTCCCTAATTATGAGTTACCATATGTAATCAAGCCAATTTTATATCATAAATTCTAAACTAAATCAACTAAACACCACTCCATCTTCACAGTGGTCATGCTTAAATAGTACAAGAATGGCCAGATAGTTCAAACTTTGTTTGACATGAAGTTTCACTTTTTTGAGCCGAGCTCATAGTCCGGTCATTCTTCCATATATTTTGGTGATAAAAATCATGAAATTGTTGCCTTTTTTTTCCCCCTTCAGCACATATTTGGCTGCCAAAAGCATGCAGAAATAAACAAATATTTACAATGGTATAGATTGTGAATCTACTTCAGATCAAATACACACAGCAATGTCATGCTAGCTCTACTGGAGATTCATTATGCCTAGGCTATAACAGGAAACAAGTTAGGCATCTAATTCGACTTATATTTAGCGTGAATAAGACCAACAACTCCAATTGATAGAACTGGCAAAACAAATACTGCAGCTTCTTCTGGCACATCCAAAGTTGTTGTAAGGCATGTAAGTAGAGCTAATGCACATACTATAGTTGCCAACCCAATCCATGCAAGGAACTTGACAATCCTGGCTACCTGAGTCGTATGCCGGCAAACGAAGTAGATAGCAATCGCACATACACAAATATTGCAGGAAGCGTATACACAAAAAGTGTATGCTGATTTGAGGATGACTTTGTGGTGGTAGTTCTTCCCTAGGTCGACGAAGACTGGGATAAAGCCACCGCAGGAGATTGTAAGCATGGTACAAACTAGCTTGAAGTAGCCTTTCATTTCTGGATCTTGATTAGAGATCATAGACGTTGAATACGATAGAGAATGTTGACTACCTCCTTGGGTACCATCTTCAAGTTCAACCTCCTGTCCAGTTACATGCTATCAATCCGCAACATATGACTAATTAGGATAAATGCAAGTTTGTCAAAAAGATCTACCATGAGAGTTGAAGGTGGAACATACGCAGCATTTTGTGTTGAATTGGTAGCTATTTGTACTTGGGGGAAAATTTTGTTCTGAGAGCCATTGATTACAAATGTGAGAGCTTTATATAGCAGGATTTACACATCTAAGAAATCATTTTCATTCAGAAAACGATCTAGTATTATTACCTGCGATGACAACGATTCACAATGCTCATCTGAGCTTTGTCCCGACCGACACAGCTCAACTTTTCGAGGTGGAAAAACTTGAATACTGGCCTTCTGTGGATTCAACACTTCGCTTACAGCAGTTGCAGCTGATCCTTTTTGCTAATATCCAAAGAACATAAGATTAAATTCTGTAATCAATTCCCAGTAGAAAATTTTTGAAGTCAGAATAAAAGAAACGCGTGCAACCAAGTTTTACAGTATCAACAAAAGCAAAAGTGGAACACCTTCCCATGATGCTTCCGATGAAGTAATGAGGGAGCTACAAATTCAGTAATTTCTTGTTCCATAACTGCTTTCTCTTCATTCGAGACATCAGGAGGAGTGTCTTCTTTCGCATGCTTCTCCTGCGTTTTACAAATTAGTAAGCACAAAAGACTAAATTTTAAATATTTCGTTTGTACTCGGCTACATTGTTGAATTAATAGTGCACAAACAGATTCTGAGAAGGATGTTGAGTAAAATGAAAGGAATCTATATTAAATATAACTACTATTAAAATGTGTGATAACAAAAAATCCAATGAAGAACAATATTTAATTACTTAGTATATTCTACATAACAAAAAGTAGCATAATGTTAATCTGCAAAAAATTAACAATCACACGCAAGCTGAATAATAATTCGCTCTCTGCTCAGACAAACTTCAATAAGGAACAATTTTTAAGCAGTAATATGTTCCATTAAACAGCAAAAAAATATCATATTGTTCATTTCTTGAATATTGAAATGCGTAAGTGAATATACGTGGCTGCTTAGAAATCAATTTGAAATCTACAGGGAATGAGATAACCTTAGATTGCTTCCCACGGCTGGAGAGGTTGGCAGTAAAAAATGCTGCCAAAAACATTGTTCGAATGGTATACGGGCTATTCATGCCAAGTGATCTTAGCTTCCCACTGCATGTTCAAATAAAGTGTATTCCATGAAAATGAAGTTGCAAAAACAATAATCAAAGTATAAGAAACATATAGATAATTATTCATTTTTTAGAAATGAACTCTGCCACAAAGTCTTAGTGATTGTTGTCCAATCACCTGCCCGAGTCCTCCCACAAGTTACTCGAGTGGCAGAAACATTTCATGAACAGATTATACTTGGTAACATATGAATGCTCCATACTTCCGTGCTAGTAAATGGTGATTGGTGAGCAATAAGATTATTTACCAGCATAATTAGAAAGCAAATTAATTATGATTTATTGCAACAATACACAACTATAAAAAGAAATTAAGTGAAACAAAAACATTATTTTTAAGTATGTGCCATAGTTGCAAAAATCGGAATCGAAGTCTGAATCAGTTTTTGAGGGAATCACTGAATCGGATCGAATCGGCCTAAATCGGTCAGGAATTGGTTCAGTTGAATTGGTCCAAATCAGTCGTATATAAAAATTTTAACTTGATCAAAATTGGTGGGTTATTAGTTATAAAACATGATATTCTGATGTCTTATGTTACGATGTGTATTATATTTTATAATATTTTTTTCATATTTTTTAAGATTTTTTTTGAATTATTTGGAGTCGAGTCAACTTTTAATTACGAGAATGGCACCTGCATTTTCTTTACCCCCCTCCCCCTTCTCTCTCTCCGACGTTGCCCATCCCCCTCGCCCCACCCTGCCCCACCTCCCCCGCCGGCCCCGCCCGTTCCCGCACCCACGCCGCCCTATCGCCCCCCACCCCACCCCGTTGCCCCCCTCCTCGCCGCCCAGTGGCCGCCTTGTCGCCCCCGCCCAAGCCCCGCCGCCCCGTCGTCGCCCTCGCTGGCCCATCCTCCACCGTCGTCATACCCCCAGCCCTCCCCCAGTCGCTCGTTGCCGCCCTGCCGCCTCCCCGTCGCCGTCCGGAATCGGTTAGAATCGGCTCGAATCGACCGATTTATCTTATTTTTTGATGCGGATCACCTCCAATCCTATTTAAATCGGCTGATTCCGAGTGAAATTGGCCAATTTTTGCACCCAAGCATTTGCCCATGTACCTCAACCTGACTAGTAGAAAGTTAAAAGTGATAGTATTGTTAGCAATCACTGATTCAAAGGAGAGCCGAGAAGGCTGAGAGCATTGTCTAGGCAGGAATCGAACTCAAAACTTCTCATAAGAAGAGGGTGTGTGCTAGCTAAAGTTAAGAAGATTTGGGCCTGATCCAAAATTACAAGCTAGCCACTTAGTGGTACGGGCTAATTAGGGCTCAATAAGCTTTCATGAGCTTCTCTTACTCCAAAAGCTAGCTTGAGAGGTAAGGTTTTTCCAAAGGCTACATACAAGTCATTGCCCTCAACCAAAACTCATGTAGGGCTAACCCAACGCTTAGGCAGCTCAACTCTTAGCATTTATCATGATCCCAACTTATATCTATTTTGGATGCGGGACACTTCTCAACACACTCACGCACTTGCAAGGCCGTTCAACACTTAGCAAGTGGTCTATTTTCGCCACTTATTAGCTTTGCCACTTTTGGCTTTAATAAAGCTCCACACCACTTAATGGGCAAGACACAATGGGGGTGTGCAGGTCCATGAGTTCGAGTTAGTGGCTCATAGGAAGATTTAGGCCTTATCCAAAATGACTAGCTGAAAAATACTTAGTATTTATCTAGGTCCCAACTTAAATTTATTTTGAATGTGGGACTAATCTCAAAAAATTAACATGGGAACTTCCTATCTTACGTTTGAATCTGCAGATTTGATGCATATTTCATCTATTTATGACTTCAACTTATAGCAAATAGTACATTAGATATAAGTGTGGCATGGCTTTAAAAAAAAGTCTAAAGATGAAATTTACCTTTGGTTGATAGCAGAAAAGGCTTAGGCAAAACACAATTTTTATTGGATGAAAAGAAGGAAATAAATCAAAGAAATGGCTTGTTAGAATTCCTATGATCGACATTATGTAAAATCATCAAGAAAACAAACTAGATACTAAAGCGTAGCTTAATCTTTATGAAGAAATTTATACTCCAAATCTATTTGAATCTTCAAGGTATAGATATTCCAAATTGTTACATATGATCTAATTTATTCTTTATTGATGATGGGATGTAAGAAAGAAAACCATACATCCAACTCGGGGACCATGACCCTTTATATAAATCTTTTGTGACTACACATTCTTTATTACGCATGAAATTTACTCGTATTTCAATAAGCCTGATATAGTATACAGTAAAAAATCATATAAATAAGCTTATTAATAAGATAATCTTTCAATGTACAATTAATATGTGAGACCATATGTAGAATAAATCTCCCACTTGGTCCACATTTTTTTCTGAAATGGTGTACATAGATAAAATTTTAGTGTGAACAAACTTTTGTTGTTTTAACTATGAAATATCCCGAAGCAATTTGATCTACCAACTATGCTAATATAGGACCAAAGCGGGTTTCGTCACTATGTGAGTAACTAGCCTTTCAATGATCACAATGTTAACACAATTAATGGCATAGATCAAACATGGATGTGCAACATAGAAATTACATGTAATGTGATATGAATCATGCCTATTTCCAACTTGTCCTACCTTATGATTCAAAAATCAGAACACTTTCTACTACTTTATGCAAACAGCTCTAGAAAACCAACTATATTGAGATCATTTAACAAGTCTATTTAGAGTACGCCAGATTTTTTTAAATGATCTGGCCTCCTTTTACAAGATCTCACATATTGAAATTGACCGGATCATTTAACAAGATCCCACCCCGGCCGGATCTTCCGTCGAACTCATCCAACGAACACGATCAAATTTCGGACGCCGTCGAGTGTCAAATTCGAACTCTGAGACACGCGACGAACCTTAAGCCATCGCGGATTATCGACGACGCGATGTATAATTAACTCCGACTTAATTTATTACGGGTGATAATTATTAGCACAACATGATAGGATTAATGAATTGACGAGTTTGCTATTTTATTATAAATAAAAATATGAAATTTGTTTGATTGAAGTGTATTAAAATACGTGTTAAGAAACTAATTAGGTAAACTAAATAATTATCGTAATCTAATACAACGTAGCGTAGGAAAATTTATGTGTGATTGATGTATGATTGATATGTGTATGCTATAGGATGTGTGAATGCATTATGAACGGGCGTTAGCTTCTAGATTAGATGTAGGTACGAAGTAGGAGCTCGCCGCCTAGGCGCATGGACACAATTAGAGCTTCTGCCAGGTCCGTTTAAGACACGTTTCCTGTTTTACTCTCTATTCTATTATATATTATTTTATTACTTGCAGGACGAGTTAAATGGCGTTTTATCGGATCCACTTAACCCGGGCCATTTAATCAACCAATTTTCCGGATTAGTAACCCTCGAGGATGAGATCCTCGAGTATGTTTTTAAAAATAAGATCTACCACAAGTTATCTTCGGGCTTATTATATAAATCCCTTCCCAGACATATATATAGTTTTATCAAGTTTTCAGCGAGACAAGTGGGAAAAACTGACTCGCACGTACCATGAGCGGGTACACGTGTCAGTCAAAGCGGGCTGTGGATTAGTGAACCGGTTGTTCCAATCCCTAGGGATCCTGACAACTTCAGTTTTGATTCCTCACACCCAGAGAAATGTGGCGGTTTACGAGTACTGTTTAGTACAATGCATGCCCGAACTTATGGTTCAAAGGGTACTAAAGGCGACTGCTTGAGAGTACTCAATCTTCGTGCTCAAGGCCAGGAGAATTGTGGAGGAAATGAGAGGGCTTAGGATATACTAATAGTCCCAAGGGATTAGAAAATGAAATGAGAAAATGCCGAGAGAGGTATCAGCAGCAGCAGATCAATCAATTCGAGAGTAGATCTACACGAATTTGGTTCGGGTTAACCGACCCAACTGGGTCTGGTTCAATTCCCGAGTGTGAATCAGATTTGGGGTGTTACAATATTTATTGAGAAAAGCTATCTTTTGTCCATTTGATAAAGCTCTAAATTACAATGAGCAACAAGTGTCATAACGATTTTAAAAGAGCCTTTGTAAGTGGAGAGAGTCTATTTATAATCAATGTCTTCTTATTGAGTGAACGCCTTGGCAACTAAACATATTTTATATCTTTCGATGTTACCTTTAGGTAGCTTGACAAGATGTGAAGTGTCGTTGTAAGCCATGGACTTTATCTCAATCTTATGGTTGTAATCCCCTTGAATGTTTATTGAGGAAACAATATAATTGTCTGAAATTGTTTGTCTCCTTTCTTTAGTGAATCTTCTTAATGATACTTTCATGAGTTTGTTGAACTCCCATCATCAAGAATAGCTGATGGTCGCTGAACAGGAGGGTTAACAGAAAATGTGTTATCTGTACCAGTTGTAACTTTATTGGGAATGATAACACACTCCTCTTCAAACACAATTTCTATAATTTTATCACTCCCACTATATTCAACATCCTCAATAAATTTGGCATTCTTTGTTCTGAAATGGATCATAAAAGTTAAATCTTCTTGATTTTTCCAAGTAGCCAACAAAGTAGCAGCCCATTGTTATGGAATCCAGTTTATTCTCATATGGCTTACAAGGCCGAGCCTCACTTGGACATCCCCAGACATGTAAGTACCTAATATTAGGCTTCGTACATGTCCACAACTTGTATGGGATTTTTGCTACTACTTAGCTAAAAATTCGGTTCAAAATATAAATTGCAGTTTTTAGACCCTTAACATTATTCAAATAATCTATCATATTTCCCTGAAATATTAACCTCTAGTCAGATTTGATAGCTTTAATTTTCTTACTTTAATTGATTTTCAATTTTGGCTTTAAAATCTTTGAACAACTCCAGAAATTATGACTTTTCATAAATGAAATACAAACAGCCGCAACCAAAGTAATCATCAATAAAGTTGATAAAATATTATTGTCCATTCCAAGAAACTAAGGGAAAAGACCACAAATGTTTGCATATATCAACTCTTAAGATTCTAAACTCCTAGTGGAACCTATATTCCTTATATTTGTTTGTATTCCCTTGATATATTCCATGAAAATTTTAAAATCTAAAAAATCAAGAACACAAGTCGTATTCTCTATTAAGAAATAAAACCTAATCGCTCAATCGATGTCATAATATTAACAAATTCTCATTTGCTAATTTATGTTAAGTACTATAATTACTTAAATGCAAATTTTCATGCCTTGGATTGGTGGTGTAATTTATCAATTAGAATACCGGTTCCAAACCTTCTTAGAATTTAAAGAAATACAACAATTTCTATTTCCAAAAGAACAAGTTTATCTAGATTTGTCCAAACAAGAAACAAAATCTGATTCCGCCTAAATGACGATATTTGTTCTCTAATTCTAAATGAAAACAAATATCCAAAAGTATCCTACGACACCAATAGCCTCAGAAACCTTATTATCATTTTCTAAAATAGATGTATCTTTCAACATTAATTGACACTTGGCTCCTCAGACACCCCTGCATTGTGACAGTTATGTGCATAGTTGTGACCATATCTATCCACCAAATGCAACATGTTACTAAAGCCGGATTAACTTGTGGATAAACAAAGTTAATAAGTTCTACTTGGAGTAACCTGTTATGGCTAGCTTCAAAAGAAACAGATATGACCTGAATTCTGTTACTTCTGCTCCTTATGTTGAGATGTTCCTATGCAATTTCTTTATTTATATTCTTTATTCACTCCATGTTGGTGATTTAGACTTTAGAAAAAATTGTCAAATGGACATTTTCTGTCATATCTTATTACAACCCCTCTTCTTCATATATTGATTTATAAACTTAGAGTTTGTTTCTACTTTTGAGTATGATACATGATTTTGAATGGACTAAATTGTGTAGGTAGAGAGCAAAAGACTAAATGCACGAGTATATCATCTGACAACTTAAACTGCAGTGCTCATAGTCTCATAAGAAGATTAGAAATTTTCCAGATGTACTCCCTTATATTTCCTTGAAACTTTATTTCGCATTAAAATGATAATACTAAGAATAGTTTTCATTTTGACCTTTTTGTTAGTAACAAATTTCTTTGCAATTTATTCAAGAAAATCTTTGACATTTTGCCTTTCAAGACTATCACTATTTATGGATTCTAGAATAGAATGTTGCATGATCATAAGATTAATACGATTAGACTACTCCCATTTCCTGAATGTAGTTTTCTGAGCAATAGTACTTTCATCGGTCAGACTCGCAAAGCAATCAAATCTTAATGCATGGTCCATATCTATGCAACCAAACATAATTATAAAGTGCACTTTCCAAGTTACGAATTTTTATGTGATTTAAAAGATAGGATATTAATTATATTAGCAAAAATAAAAGTTATTATAAGGGCATAATCAGAGATGAACAGACTTCAAATAGTAATCAATAAATCCTGTCATAAGCCTTCTTTTGGGCCGACTTGATTTCTCATATGGAAGAATCGAATAATTATCACATATAATTGCTAAATATAATTCTACCAAATTTTGATACCTTTATTTGGGTCGGGCAATATTAGCATGAATTTACTATGTATCTCATTAAATGATAAACAAATAAACTTACTATAATATATACATGTGAAAATATATTAAATATTTAACACAAGTACATGTAAGTGAGCCTCATCACGAGACACCTAGCATGACATTGTAATTTAGTCTTCTGATAGAAATCACAACTTGTAAATGACTCCAAACATAGTTCATGAATATTAATGACAAACCGGTCTAGTAATATGCTTTCCTTAGGACGGACATAGTACAATCATGACAATATAAATTTATCAAATATCCATAACTATAATTATCTAGCCAAAAACTAATCTTTCTTCGGGCTGATTAATTTCCATATAGATAATACATGCAAGCTTATCCAAAATAGATAACAGTTCACCAATAAAGGTTTCATTGGCAAAATATTAGATCAATTAAATCATATCCAAAAGTGGCACAAAATTGGTATAGATATACCCCTTAATAGCGAAAAGTGCTACACAAAACTTTATACTCATGGCAATTAAAATCCAAACGACACAAACAAATCCCAAGATCTCAATGACCCAATATGAAGAAGCTCGATATCAATTGTTAGAATTCCCGGGATTAACATCATGTTAAATCAACAAAAAAAACAAACTAGACACGAAAGTGTACGTTAATCTTTACGAAAAAATCTGTAAAATCCCGAAAATAACTAGGTTATTTTAACTCTAAATTTGTCTTAAATTTATGGATGGTTTCCAAAAAGCTTTATTTATTGTCTTTTCATATTTTATTATGTAACCTTATTATTACCTTTTCGTATTTCATTATTATAAAATGTGTATGTATTTATAACTAATTTATTATGACCT
>JAURVB010003348.1:0-37483 GCA_033002965.1 Piper betle
AGTGGCTTCGACTTGGCACATGCCACTTGCGTGGCATGGTTGTCGAGATTCTCAGCTTATGACTGGCACATGCCACTTGCATAGCATGGTTGTTGGCAGCTTCAATTGGCACATGTCGCTAGCATAACATGGTTGTCGGGATTACCGAATTACAACTGACACATGCTACTTACGTAACATAGTTGTTGGCGGCTTCAACTAGCACATGCCAATTACGTAGCATGGTTGTCGGATTCCCAGATTATGACTAGCACATGCTACTTGCGTAGTATCGTTGTCAGCAGCTTCGACTGGCACATGCCACTTGCATAGCATGGTTGTTGGGATTCCCAGCTTACAACTGGCATATGCTACTTGTATAGCATGGTTGTTGGCAGCTTCAACTGGCACATGCTGCTTGTGTAACATGATTGTCGGGATTCTTGGCTTATGACTTGCACATGCTTACTCGCATAATACGGTTATTAAAAACATAAAAAGTACATATATATATATATAGGTCTAGGTAGAGATGTATATAATAGGCCTGAAGGCAACTTGTGGTGAATCTTATTTTCAAAAAGATACTCGAGGGATATTTAATCTGGAAGATCGATCAATTAAATAACCTGGGTTAAGTGGGATCCAATAAAATACCACTCAACTCATCTTACAATCTGAAAAATAAATCACTGATAGAATAGAGCAATAAATCACGGCGAGTATTAAACGGATTTGGTAGAAGCTTCGAGCATGTCTTAGTGCCTAAACGGTGAGCTCTTACTCCGTACCTAATTGTTAGTCATGCGGTGGCAGCACGAGGTTGTGGTTGGCTTGAGTGAAGATCATGGGGGAAAAGAGAAGGAAGAAAGAAGGAAGTTGGGTGAGAAGGATGGTGGTGGCTGAATGATGACAGTGTCAGAATTATGGAATATATAGGTGTCAGGGGACAAAAATGAGTGGTAAGTGAGAAAAATAAATGGTCAATGAGAAAACGAATGGTTGTTGAGAAAAGATATGGTTGTTGAGAAAAACAAATGGTCGTCTTGTAATTAAACTTAACTCGACTGAAAATAATGGTCAGAACCGACCGATTCATATTTATAAAACCCTTATTTGAATCACGGGTTTTACATTGGATCTCTCACAAAAATTGGTCTCAGTCCTCTATGACTCTAATTAGGTGTCTCATCCTTACGTGGTTTGAGATCAGGTGTTATAGGAGAGTACACTGATATGAGAAAATCTTACTTGGTATGTACATCACTCTATCTATAGTGGTGTAAAGGTAATCGATTGTGTGAGTCATCATGGTTATAAAAACTCGTTATGGGTAGTGGATGGCTCAAAAATGTGGGTAAGTCCATGGACATGTCTCTAAGATCATTATGATTGGAATCCGCCATAGGTGGCCAACCTATGGAATAGCTAATCAATGATGAGGCTAAGAGACATCTCCTAAGTGGCTCTAGTTCAGTCAAGTAAAAGTAGGCATGTGTTTCTTGATACTGTACTGAGTCACACATTTATAAACAGATGGGATTCAAATGACCCAAAGAACCACTATCTCCCCTCGAAATTATAGGAGCTCATAGTGAGGTTTGACACATGTCTCATCTGCTCTTAATGGTGTGTGACATGTTGTCCCATTCCGATTTGTAGCACTAATCTTGACTCATCTGACTACTACCGTTGTGGTAGACTCTTAAGAAAAGCTGTCAGTTAAGATGACCATACACTGGTGTCCCTATATCTGGTTAGCATGGTCTAGTCTGACTGAAATCCCTAATTGCATCGCTCCCAAGCTTGAGTGAAGCTATCTCCTCCAAATTGATCTGCTATCAGCTACCTACACTGGAAGTTCTAAATAGTACCACGAAGGTACCTCCTATGCTCAGAGCAAAGGCTCAATCTTATGTCTTAAGGTAAGGACCTAATCGTGCTGGCGAAGCACATGGATAACACTATCTCCCTAATTGACACTCCCTCACTAAACCCATCATATATACCAAAATTCAAATACGAGTCAAACATCTCTCTCTGGCTATGCTAAACTCTAACTGAGTTAAAACTACATATCTAAACATTTGCTAACTATCTGATATGTGTAACCCTTGTAGTGAGCCACACGTATGTTGTTACGCGGACTGAACAATCTGACCACTGTGGTAATCTCATTTAGAGGTCATAATGTCCTGGCAAGATGGCTAGTGAAGTCAATCATGTGCCATCACATCCATATAATTCTAGTGTGCCTAACTTTCCTCTGCCCGGATGATGTTAATGTAGCTATATTTTATCCTCAATCTCTAACCCAACTCTGCTCCAAAATTATGATATGTGGTCTCTATGTAATGCTAGGAACATCCTCAAGTAGTTGTCCTCCTATAGGGTAAGCTAACTACTTGGCCCTTACATCCAAAATAACTGTTCCACTCGGTTGACAGTAGTGCAATATACAAACAGTGGTTGTACATCATGGATAGTAGTAATGCGCATTCGGTCGGTGATAGTGCATTACGATCGGTGGTTGGGCAACTTGAACAGTGGTTGTGCATCTCGGATGGCAGTTGTGCTACTCAGATGCTGAAGCCTGATCATGTATGTCATGAACCCATTATTGTCCCTTGCATGCTTATCTCCATATGTCTATCTCCCCAAAGGTAGCTGCTATCAACTTGGCTCAGGTTATGCAACCATGCGTGTTTGATCTGGAGGGGTCTGATCCTAGTGTAACACGTATAATGGAAAGATAATGTTAAGTCCACATTGGTCTCCTGGAATCTGGAGTAACTGTTCCTATAAGCGTTGACTACCTCTCACTAGAAATCACTAATCTAGCCTTCGTAGATCGAGTGAAATCCAGTCAACCTTCTAAATCCGTAGTCAAAGGTAATCTTGCTCATCCTTGGTGTGTTCATGACTCTGTTTGTAGAAGAGTAGCCAACAATATTCTTAATACAAACATACACTACTGGAGGAGGGGAGGCGGTGAAGTGTCCATGGGACTGTAGATCCACCTTGCTACTCATCCTCATCTATTGCTATCTCTTAGATGTAGTCCATTTCAAGTCATCTCTCCAAACTCTCATTTGTGCTCCAAGTACTTCAGTGGCTCCACTGTCTTGGCCACATCCTTCATCCACAGGGATTTGTAAAAGGTCCAAGTTCTCCAAAGTAGACCTCGGACCATGCCCAATGGATCTATTTAAGGCACTCGATGGTCCATGCTTACGTGTCACATAACTATGTAAGTATCTCTATACTCCAAGCCTCTTACTGGTCCATCTCCTATGACTCTGTTTCACAATGTACACCACATCCTTAGGAAGGACTGATGTGGTGACATGCGAGAGACAGGCAAATGATGCAGTGTGTTTGCCAAAATTCTAGGTACTTCGGTCAACTATACTGAGCTAGCTGAGCATGTGGATTCCTATAAGTCGTCCAAATCTCTGGCATGGTAAAAGCAAAGGCGACACTCAAAGCTTATCATGACATTCCAGGGAGATCCTTGTTGGTGTCTACTAAACCATAATCTCATCCATCTCATAAATCCTCTATAATCGCAAGCACCTGAGCTTGCAATGCTCGGGTCTCATTGACCACACCATATGAAATCATAAGAAAAAGAAATAACATAAAATACCTGTCGGCTTAGCTAAGGACAGCTCTACACACTCAACGCAAAATAAATGTCTTCCATCTCAATAGACCAAGACATGGCTTTGATACCAATTTGTAACACCCTGATTTCAGTTCACTAAAGAACTGAATCAGAAATGTTGTGATTGAGTTGATTCATGATTAAAGTTGTCGGTCGGTATAACTCGATTGATAAAATAGATCAAAACAACGTTCTTGGTGTCATGAGAATGGAAGATATTATTAAATGCACGTCAAAACACAACGAACATAAATAAAAGTAAGAAAGTAAATAATTATGATGAGCTCAAGTGTGTGTAGCATTCATCTGCCCTCCCACCAAAGTCGACTCAAGATTGTAAAACCTACCTATATTATAAGGAATATGTCAGTAACGAATGTTAGTGGTCTGAAAAATAACTATACAATGGGTGATAAGCAAATATATTTAAGCAAGTGCCGGCTCACATGTGTAGCTCATATTCATAAATACAACACTTACACCTCACATCTTCCATATCACCTGTCACAGTACTCGAGTGGCAAAAGGAACAGTAAGTTAGTGCCACAAATTTTGGAAATGTGCTGCATTACGCAATACCCTCATACATTGCACTACCTGAAGGTTTAAAGGAGTACTAGTGTGCTCCTTACAAATCTCTGCACCACTCATTCTCATATTCGTGAAATACGTAAATATGTGCTTACTTATATAATAGGGGAGTTGCAATAAAACGCTAAATGACTCGACATCAAAGAGATGCAATAAAATGCCGCCAATGTCGTCCCACGTATAAAACACGATTAAACTCGACACGCAAAGAGCCAAGCAAAGAGGGAGAGTCCTACGGACATGTGGTCCAAGCTCCAAGTGTATCAATACATCTATGGCAAGCTCAGACTCTGAAACCTACATTGGAACTTACTACTAAGTAAAATACTAACATCGCTATAATACATGCTCGTGTTAGTAACATCTCATATATACTCGTGTAGTAAACATACAAATAATTAAATAATTAAATCTTAATAATTCTACAAATAAATAAATAAGCAAATAGTTAATACTCATTAATCATGAATAATAATAATATCATAGTTATACAATAGAAGAATACATAATTAATACAAGTAAATAATAACATACACCAGAGCAAGCAAATATATATATATAAATAAATAAATAAATAAATATAAATATATATATATATATATATATATATATATACACACACACACACACGCATAATTTAGTAAACATAAGGAGACTAATATTAATAAGTAAATATAATATTACTAATAATAAATAATTATGTAAACATTCATCATATTCGATAAACATATAAATAATGAAAATTATAATAGACAATAATGAATAAATAAATTATTAATAAAGAAATATAATCATAACATCTAAAAATGCTAAATCATGTGAATATGCATCTTAACTAATGTAAGGGTTTTTGAATTACCAAAAATGGTGTAACGGACGAAAACAAGCTAAATCGAACTGATCCGAGCTGAACTAAACCAAACCGAATGGGCTGAACCAACCCGGTCTGGGTTAACTAGAAAATGGGATGGGTTGGCTGAGCTGACCTGAACTGGATGTGCAGACTCAGACATGGGCTAGTGGGTTGGTGAATAAAATTAGGGAGGCAAATGCGGTTACGGGTAGGCGGACCGCAAACCGGGCAAGCAGGCAAAATGAAGAGGTCGGTGCCTGTAAAGACCGTGGAAAAAAAATTTTAATATATTCGACTCGGGTAGGGAAGGATCAAACGTTAGAGAATTAATATTAATTATATTATATTCTCTACCCGGTTAAGTCTACCCGGTTAAATATTTTATTCTTTACCTGGTTACCCAGTTAAAGGAATAAAATACCGGTGCTGGTGTGTTTTCACATACCCTTGCCATTTTTTGTGAAGGGACGTCATTTTTCACTTTATAAATTGTGAGGGGGTGTCATTACGCTCTCATCTTCTTTTCTTCTTCCTTACCAGAGTCGGCATCTTCCTTGCTTGGGTAACCTTCCTATCTTCCTCTTCTCAATTTTCATGCATTTATATGATTTTTAATTGATAATAAGCTTGATAATCATGAGAAATTGAGTCTGAAATCAAAAATAAACAACAAGAACTAAACTGAAAACTGGAATCCCGTCCATGGCCGAGTAGTTTGAAATTTTGGCAAGATGGGCGACCGTAAAAACATTTACAAGGCATTCCCTCACAACCCCGACGTCCTCTCTTGCTGCTAGGTCGAAGGGAGGGCTCGCCATATCCCTGGTTTCCAAGTGGTGGCGGAATTACAACTGGTTATGGGCGGAGGTATAGGGAGAAGTGTTGTGGAGGAATTCCAGACATCTATACTAGTTCACCGGCCAAGGTTCACGCCGTGCATGCTCACAGCGCTTGGCCTTGACGTTGGGTTGTCGTGCAGAAAGAAGGGAAGAGTTCCCGGTAGTGCTGCTGGCCAGACGGAGTTAAATTTGTAGTCCAGGCAGTGCTCCTAGCCAGAAGTCGCATCTTGGTGCAGAACAGAGTTGGATGTGGATGGTTGCTGAAATGCATGAGCTTTAGGCTTCCAATTGGGTTGCTAGGGAAGGGAAGCAATTAGGGAAGGAAGTGATCTGGTTTTTGGTTGAAGAAGAAGACGCCAAGACTGATTTTTGGGTGCAAAGATGGAGTTTGGAGAAGAAGGGGACGTTAGGGAAAAAGAAGATGGCAGTTTTGTAAATATGGGTTGACTCGATACAATAATACTAACTCGTAATAAATCTTTAAAAATAATCATTTTAATGGGTTATGGGTAAAGTTATTAAATTAATTAATTATTGGACGAAATCGACATGGACTTAAGTAATAAAAATACGGCAATGATAAACTGTCAATAATTAATCGGCACACAACAAGCGATTAAATTAAATCGGAGGGTTATAAATGATTAATAAAATAAAGATTTTACCTTTACCATATTAAATTTAATATTAGGTAAACAAAGTGATTATTTTAATAATGAGTCAGTAATATAGAAAATGGGTTATTCAACTATAGTCGGGTAGCAATTACTAGTGTCGAAGCTAAATAGCATAATGAAAATAAATAAAGTTCAAAATTTTTTGAAGACTAAGTACCAACTCAAGTGGTGAACAGATAATAAGCGGACTTCTCTTATTACTTTTCTTGTGTTATAAATGTGGCTATGGGAAACGGTCCAAGACTATGGGATAACTATTTCATACATTGTCATTTGAAACGTAAGTTCTTTTGAGTTAGAAATGCTAGACTTATTTGCTTTTATATTATTTATGTAACCTTTTAAGTAACACCCGGTCCGGTTAGGACTGGTCGTTATAGGGTTGGTTTTGTTAAATTTTGAGTAACACCTGGCCAGCAAGGCCCACAATATCGTGAAAAATGGTGGGTCATTACAGGTGGTATCAGAGCAACCTAGTTACGTGTTAGATGGTAGGCTGGACTACTGGACTAGGGACGTTGGCTAGGCTGCCAGTCATGGGCCAAAAGAAGGTCGTGGGCTGGGGCTAGCAACGGGCCAAATATAGGAATTTCGGGACGAAATTTCCTAAGGTGGGTGGATTGTGAGATCCTTCGACTTAATTCCACATCTAATACCTACTGGAAAAAGATCTTGTTTATAAGTGAGAATGGACTATAGATCTTTAACTTGGGTTAACCATTTTAAAGAAATGACTTAGGCCCATTACGTTGCACTTTGGGAAGGGTCATTAGAGGTGGTATCAGAGTAACCTATTTACGTGTTAGATGGTGGGCTGGATTAGGGACGTTGGCTAGGCTGTTCGTCACGGGCCAAAGAAGGGTGTGGACTGGGGTTAGCAATGGGCCAAGTGTAGGAATTTCGGGGACAAAATTTCCTAAGGTGGGTGGATTGTGAGATACCACATATAATACCTACTGGGAGAAGATCCTCTTTATAAGTGAGAATGGACTATAGATCTTTAACTTGGGTTAACCATTATAAAGAAATGACTTAGGCCCATTACGTTGTACTTTGGGCTGGGTCGTTACAGTGCCTGTCGTCGAAAAAGGCTGACGGCAGCGCTGCTGGGCTCGTAGCCAGTTGGGATCGATAAGGGGGGCCAAGGTGGAGGCTTTGGTGGTGATGATCAGTGGAGTCCAGCCACTAGCTGGCCGGAAAACAACAGGAAAAGGGGCGGATTGCCACCTGGTGCGGCGACGTCATCGGAGGTGGTCGCAGCCGTAGTGGTCGTTGTGGGTTGTCTCAAAATGGAGGCCTCAGCGAATAGGTGTTGTGTGGGTATTCGAACTAGCCGGAGGTGGCTTTCAGGTGCTGGAAAACCATCTGAAAGGCTGGTGGCGGCTGTGATGAACAATGATAAAAACTAGGCAGCCGACGGCAATTGTGGAAGCGCCGATAGTGATCATGGGTACGGTCCGATACCCATCCAATGGCTAGAGATGGGCAGGGGTCTCGCCGGCCGCAAGCCAGAGTGATAGCTGCGATAATGATAGAAATCTAAAAATGAATGAAAATGTTTGAAATATAATGGGAGGAAACTAGGGTTGATGTGGATGGCTCAGATCTGGCCACGTGGCATGATCTGAACGTTCGACAACTCTTGACCTAGTGGTACCCACTAGGGTATATGCACTACACCTATGGACGGAAAGATCAGATCGAGACCATCTAAAATCGAAACTGACTCGAGTCCTAAAAGTGACTCTATATGCGGGGAGTCTAGGCAAGAAGGCTAAATGTAACACCCCAAATCCGGTCCACACTCGTGAACCGAACCGGCATGTTACAGGCCCCGGTTAGGTCGGCTAACCCGAACCTAACTCATGCGGATCCAATCTCGGCGTCTTAAGATGAAGATACGACTCGCAATGCATTGATGAATATACAACCCTAACATGGTACTACATGAATGACATGCAATTCAAGCACACACCAATACCATTATGATCAAACTCAATAAAAATTCTAAAATAAAACGGACAGAATTTCCCCTAAAAGTGCAATTAGGATCCACCCTGTCAAAATAATACATGCCAATATATATGCATATATCAACAATTTTAATCACACATAATCTAATATACTGTATATTCATTATAGAACTTGGGCCACACTTCTGCTGCGCACTCTGATCACATCTCACCTCTTATCATCATATCTTAGCTTTTCGTCATGTCATAACATTATCTCATTGCGTTTAATCATATCCTATCATGTCTTAGCATTTCACATCATTCACAATATAATAGCATCATAAATAAAATATAAACACTCAATCGACTGACATGTGTGCAAGTGACAATAATGCTCCTCCGTCCAAGCTGGCTCCTCCAACTCGTGATTATTACCTACATATAATATAAAAACACGTCAGTAACAAGTGTTACTGGTCCGGAAAATAAAATAACTATAACAAGCTGGCTATGAGAGCAAACTCTCATATGAAAGAAAATATCATACTCCACGTGAACACTCTGAAGGGCACTACTGAGGAGCCACTGGGCTGCAGACCCGGTAGCATCCCGAACTTACTGCTCTGCTGCTGGTACTGTGCTACTCTCAGCACTTCTTTTTCAGTACTTCTCGTGAAACTTTATCCTAAGCCCTCTCCTTACCTCCATATTTCTCCTGGCCTTGAGCACGTAGGCCGAGTACTCTCAGGCAGTCGCCTTTAGTACCCTTTGAACCACAAGTCCGGACATGCGCTGTACTAAACAGTACCCGTAAACCTCCACGTTCTCCGGGTGTGAGGAACTCAAACGCGGAGTTGTCAGGATCCCTCGGGAATGGAACAGTCCGCTGGCACTAATCCAGAGCCCGCTTTGACTGTCACGGCATCCTCTGCATGGTACGTGCAGTCGATTTCTCCATCTCTCGTCTCACTGAAAACGCGAAAACTACATATATATAGGGCTGGGTAGGGATTTATATAATAGGCCCGAAGGCAACTTGTGGTGGATCTTGTTTTCGAAATCATCCTCGAGGGATCTCATCCTCGAGGGGTTATTAATCCGGAAAATATTCGGTTAAATGGCCCGAGTTAAGTGGGATCCGATAAAACGCCACTTAACCCGTCCTGCAGACAATAAATCAAACATACAATAGAAAAGAGTAAAACAGAGACGAGTCCTAAACGGACCTGGTAGAAGCTCCAAGCGTGTCATCGCGCCTAGGCGGCGAGCTCCTACTCCGTACCTACACATCAAAACTAAATACTAACGCCCGCTAACTAAATGATGCATCAAACTCAACACAATTACACACACAATCATCATCCATCACAATGACCAATCAAATAATCATAAATATGTAAATAATCCTAACTCATCCTATTCATACCAATTTTATTGTGTTTTTCCTAAGTTATCATCATGATCACGATTATCATGCTCAGACTCGATCTACCTCATTAGATCACTTACTATTCATTCACTATCAATCTCATCATGCAACTTATCACTTCATCACTTATCCTCAATGCACTATCAATCACATCATAAATCAATCCTAGCATGCTGTGCTAACAATCATCATCAATTTTAAATAAATCAATCGGAGGTAATTATACCTCACGTCGTCGGCAATCGGCGACGGCTAGGGTTCCGTCGCGCGTCTCGGAGCTCAAATTCGGCGCTCATCGGCGTCCGAAGCTCGATCGAGCTCCGACTGGGTGAGCCCCGCGGAAGATCCGGTGAATTCCGGCGAATTCCAGAAATTCCGATTTTCCGGCGGGTTCACTGGCGGTTTTCCGGCAGCTTCCGGTGGTTTTCCGGCGACAGTCGCCGGCGGCGTCTACTAGCCGGAAAGTGGTCGTGTTGGGTACCCTCGGAACCGGCTCGGCGAGCCCGACTCATCTATGACATCAGCGTGGCCAATGGAGGCGGCGGCTCGCCGGAAAATGGCAAAACAGAGCCGGCGGCGATGGGTGGCTCGATCCGGCCGGCCACGGTGGCGATGGCCTCCGCTCCGGTCGGGGAAGGTCGCTGGGAGGTCGAGGGTGCCGAGGCGACCGACCGATCGCGGCGGCGACTGGTCGCCGGCGGCGGAATCGGCGACGCGGGCGCAACCCGTGCGCGGCGCTAGGACGGCGATTCCGGCGTCGCGGCGGTCCGATGGGGGCCGGACCTGGTCGGGGCGGCACGGCGACGCCGTCGCCGGGCTGGGCGGCGTCGATCGACGGCCAGGCGGCGTCGGCAGCGGCGGCGGTGGCGCGCGAACAGGGGCGGCGTCGGGCGATGGGTTTGGGGAAGAAGAAAGGAAAGGTCGACGGGGTGTGTGGTGGCAAGCTCGTAAATATTACTTGACTCGTCTCCGGCTCGAGTCAAGTATAATAACTAAGTCGTATTAAATCCTAAAAAATTTCATAAAAATTGGGAAAAATCCCGTAAAATCAAACAACACCAAAAAAATCATAATGATATGCTCTAAAACTATCAACCCACCCAAACTGCCCGAACGCGTCCTAACGCGGTAAACGGCCTAATACTAATTCTACGATCCACTATATATAAAAATAATAAAAAAATGACTGGCATACTCTCATATATTCTGATAACTCATTCTGTTCTGCTGTGTTCATGACGTTATCATCATATACTTGGGTACGCATGACCCTCATAGCTCATACACGCGACCGGCGTCGGCTCGGTACACGTGTCCTGAAACTGACTCAACTCGAAAAATAACGGTCGACCCGACCGGTTCTGAATATAAAACCCTAACTCGAATCGTGGGTTTTACAATCTTCCCTCCTTATAAAAATTTCGTCCTCGAAATTTTAACTCAAGGAGGTTCTGCTGAACTACTACCTGGAAGCTAGATACACACCAGTTGTATCCTCTACTCTTCGATAGTCATGTAAATCCTCACTGTAGCTGCGCCGTTATGGCGGTTCTGCTTATGATCCTGTCAATATCAACATTCTGTTTCTAAGCTGTCTGTGCCTATTCTGACATGACCATCATCCTTCTCTTCTGTTCTGATCCCTACTGCTAACTCGGCGGAAAAACCCTAGGTCACCCCTAAGGGCCTATTGGGTTGGTCAAGCAGATACTCTAGAGTATCGCAAGGTTCTAATCTGGGCTATGTCTGGGAAAACTACACCGAGGGTAAGACCTACCTGCTAACATCTACCCATGTCTCTCTAATCGTCATCTAGTGAATAGGTCACCTACATGTACTCGCAGGAACTCTATCTCTAGGTCCTACAGTCATCCTCAAGGCCTGCTATGAGTTTCCTGCTAAGTACGGTGGATACCCTAATGAGCTGCACGGCTCACTGTCGCCAGTCTAGGTCCAACTCTCAGGTGTCCCTATACAAGGAACTGGACCGCTCACTTGGTTATAGTTGACTCGGTCCTGAGTCATGTATCTCACTCTGTTCTATAAGAGAACAAGGATGGCTACTATGACTCTACTGTATACTATGGCTCTGGTGACTATCTATACAACCACTAACTACTACTGAAAGGAGGCGAGAACACCTGTACATACACAGCGTGTCTCAAGGAGTATGATAACATACTCTGTATGGGACTGTGGAGTCTGCATCTGGTCTGTGGCATGTGCTCTGTGCTCTGGTCAATGTATACTCATCTCAATCATCCGGGTAAACTGATGGTAGAACTGATACATACAAAGGGGTGAGTGGAATTCCTCAAGTGAAAACTCCACTCTGTCTAACATCTCTGGGTTATAGGAAAGGAGGCTGAATCTCGTGGAAATCTAGTCACACCGCTCAAGAACTCTCAATAGGTGCTATCTCATTCTCACATGTAGGTATCTGACGCCAGGTAAATGGGGGATCCTACTAGGGCTAAGCAAAAACACTTGCTACATGGGTATGTCACTCTCATCTATGGTAAGGTTAAGGGTGTCATGCAAATGGCAGGGGAAATAAAATCCCTATGTAGCATATTGGGTGGCCAAAATCTCGGTAGGTCTATGGACTTGTCTCTAAGATCACCACGATTTACTATGCCACAGGTGATCAGTCTGTGGAACAGTCAATCAATGACAAATCTCAGAAACGGCTCCTAAGTGGCTCTAGTTCAATCAGCTAACAGTAGGCACATGTTTCTCGATACTGTACTAGTCACGCACTTCTAAACGGGCGGGGTTCAAACGACCCAAAGAACCACTGTCTCTCCTCAAGTCTACGGGGACTCATAATGAGGTTCGACACGTGTCTCGTCCGCTCTTCAGTGGTGTGTGACCTGCCGTCCCGTACCGATTTGTAGTACTAATCTTGACTCACATGACTACTACCGCTGTGGTAGACTCTCAAGCAAAGCTATCAACGAAGATGAGCATACACTGGTATCACTCCGTCTAGTCTGCATGGCCTGTTCTGTCTGAAGTCCCTATTTACATTGTTCTCAAGCTGGGGTGAGGTCCGTCATCGTAAGATCGGTCTGCCCATACCGACCT
The DNA here is from genome assembly GCA_033002965.1 of Piper betle. NCBI lineage: Eukaryota > Viridiplantae > Streptophyta > Magnoliopsida > Piperales > Piperaceae > Piper > Piper betle. Next base: position 13,078 of record JAURVB010003348.1, read on the forward strand.
GCATTGTAAACCCTAATCAGTACCATGAAGGTACTTCTATACTCAGGGTAGGGCTCAACCCTATGTCTCAAGGTAAGGACCTAATCGTGCTGGCGAAACACAAGGGAATCGCTATCTCTCTGGAAAACACTCTCGCTGAACCCTCTATCTATGCCCCATACTAAGTCAACCTCCTATCGCTGGCTGGCCAATCGCTAAATGGGTTAAACTACGCGTGTGATCATCTACTAACCATCTTGTTTGTGTATGCCAATTGTGGCCCATGGATGCCACATCATACAGTCTGTACAATCTAATCATTGTGACCGCCCATCTGGAGGTCATACTGTCATGTTCCATGAATCTGTCCATACGCATCCCTATGAGACTGTAACTAACAGTGTCTGATGGGGACATCTTGCAATATTCATCTGACCCAATGGTGTTAGGTCAAGACAATGATTGCAAGAGAACTGTGAAGTGGGATCCTATGCCATCTCATCCAAATAACCTCTGTTCTCCTAACTCTTCTCTATTATGCTGATGTCCTTTGTAACTATATCTCTGTTCCTCAAATTTTGACCCTACTAATACCTAACTGATCTACTCGGTCGGCGGATGAGCAATACACGGACGGCGGTAGTGCGTCTGCGGTCAGTGGTAGTGAATCTCGGACGGCGGTTGTGCACCTCGGGCGGTGGTTGTGTGTACTCGATCGGCGGTTGTGCAACTCGGTCGGCGGTTGTGCAACTCGGTCGGCGGTTGTGCACCTCGGTCGGTGGTTGTGCACTCGGTCGGTGGTTGTGCACTCGGTCAGCGGTTGTGCACTGCCTAGATGCAAAAATTCTAATCTCTACTCATATGCATCGTAAATCCTATCTACTATCTCTGCCATATCTTGGCTGCTATTAACTCGGCTTCAGGTTGTCCAATCATGCGTGTCTGATCCAGAGGGGTTTGGATCATGGTGCTGACACATATGATGGTCAACCTATGCTAAACCCCACTCTGATCTCCTGAAATTTAGAGTGGCTGCTTCTATTAGTGCTGACTAGCCCTCAAATGGCAATCACTGATCTGGTGCCTTATCTTTGGTAGAATTTCGTCAAATATCTGATCTCGTAGGCAATGGTGGTCCTAGTCTTTTCTTCACCATATCAAGACCTTTGTCTAGCAAAAGGATCCCAAAACTGCTGCCCATAGGTTATAACCTAGTGGGAAGAGGGAATGCGGTGAAGTGCCTATCGGACTATCAATCCACCTCACTACTATTCCTCATATGCCAACTAACTTGCCAATTTCTCCATACTTCAAGCTCATTCCCACTATGTACGCCACGTCCCATGGAAGCAGGACTAATGTGGTGACATGCAAAGGATGGACACCTGGTCAACATCCAATTTAACTTCAGTTTACTGAACATGTGGCCACCACGACTCATCCAAATCTCTTGTGCGATGGACAGAACTAGTGGGTCTCTAAGCCCATCATGACAAGCCTGTCAGATTCCTGCTGCACAGCTACTGACATCCAAATCTGGTATAAAATGGGAACTTATACCCATTCTACCTCTGACTAGCACTACACATATTCCTTGCTCACATCTAACTGAAGCATGCAATCTGACATCATGATGACAAGTCCATAAAAATTACCTGTCGGCTCAACTAAGGCCAGTTCCACGTACTTCTGATTAAGTCCTGAATACACTGTTATCCAGACAACTTATGAAAAATATCTGCATGTAAAGAAAACAGATAGAAAACATACTTGCCAGCTGGACTTAGAGCAGTCTTTGCACACACCTCACCTATAAAGGTATCATACATCTTAATCGGCCGAGAGTGGCTCTGATACCAATCTTGTAACACCCCAAATCCGGTCCACACTCGTGAACCGAACCGGCATGTTACAGGCCCCGGTTAGGTCGGCTAACCCGAACCTAACTCATGCGGATCCAATCTCGGCGTCTTAAGATGAAGATACGACTCGCAATGCATTGATGAATATACAACCCTAACATGGTACTACATGAATGACATGCAATTCAAGCACACACCAATACCATTACGATTAAACTCAATAAAAATTCTAAAATAAAACGGACAGAATTTCCCCTAAAAGTGCAATTAGGATCCACCCTGTCAAAACAATACATACCAATATATATGCATATATCAACAATTTTAATCACACATAATCTAATATACTGTATATTCATTATAGAACTTGGGCCATACTTCTGCTGCGCACTCTGATCACATCTCACCTCTTATCATCATATCTTAGCTTTTCATCATGTCATAACATTATCTCATTGTGTTTAATCATATCCTATCATGTCTTAGCATTTCACATCATTCACAATATAATAGCATCATAAATAAAATATAAACACTCAATCGACTGACATGTGTGCAAGTGACAACAATGCTCCTCCGTCCAAGCTGGCTCCTCCACCTCGTGATTATTACCTACATATAGTATAAAAACACGTCAGTAACAAGTGTTACTGGTCCGGAAAATAAAATAACTATAACAAGCTGGCTATGAGAGCAAACTCTCATATGAAAGAAAATATCATACTCCACGTGAACACTCTGAAGGGCACTACTGAGGAGCCACTGGGCTGCAGACCCGGTAGCATCCCGAACTTACTGCTCTGCTGCTGGTACTGTGCTACTCTCAGCACTTCTTTTCAGTACTTCTCGTGAAACTTTATCCTAAGCCCTCTCCTTACCTCCATATTTCTCCTGGCCTTGAGCACGTAGGCCGAGTACTCTCAGGCAGTCGCCTTTAGTACCCTTTGAACCACAAGTCCGGACATGCGCTGTACTAAACAGTACCCGTAAACCTCCACGTTCTCCGGGTGTGAGGAACTCAAACGCGGAGTTGTCAGGATCCCTCGGGAATGGAACAGTCCGCTGGCACTAATCCAGAGCCCGCTTTGACTGTCACGGCATCCTCTCCATGGTACGTGCAGTCGATTTCTCCATCTCTCGTCTCACTGAAAACGCGAAAACTACATATACATATAGGGCTGGGTAGGGATTCATATAATAGGCCCGAAGGCAACTTGTGGTAGATCTTGTTTTCGAAATCAACCTCGAGGGATCTCATCCTCGAGGGGTTATTAATCCGGAAAATATTCGGTTAAATGGCCCGAGTTAAGTGGGATCCGATAAAACGCCACTTAACCCGTCCTGCAGACAATAAATCAAACATACAATAGAAAGAGTAAATCAGAGACGAGTCCTAAACGGACCTGGTAGAAGCTCCAAGCTTGTCATCGCGCCTAGGCGGCGAGCTCCTACTCCGTACCTACACATCAAAACTAAATACTAACGCCCACTAACTACATGATGCATCAAAATCAATGAATCACACACAACACCATCATCATCCATCACAATGACCAATCAAATAATCATAAAAGTAAATAATCCTAACTCGTCCTATTCATACCAATTTTACTATGTTTTTCTAAGTTATCTCATGATCACTTATCATGCTGAGACTCGATCTACCTCATTAGATCACTTACTAATCATTCACTAACAATCTCATCATGCAACTTATCACTTCATCACTTATCCTCCATGCACTATCAATCACATCATAAATCAATCCTAGCATGCTGTGCTAACATATCATCAATTTTAAATAAATCAATCGGAGGTAATTATACCTCACGTTGTCGACAATCGGCGACGGTTAGGGTTCCGTCGCGTGTCTCGGAACTCAAATTCGGCGCTCATCGGCGTCCGAAGCTCGATCGGGCTCGACTGGGTGAGCCCTGCGGAAGATCCGGTGAATTCCGGTGAATTCCAGAAATTCCGTTTTTCCGGCGGGTTCCGGTGGTTTTCCGGCAGCTTCCGGCGGTTTTCCGGCGAAGTTGCCGGAGAAGATTCTGTTGGGTACCATTGGAACCGGCTCGGTGAGCCCGACTCATCTATGACATCGGCGTGGCCAATGGAGGCGGCGGTTCGCTGGAAAATGGCTAAAACAGCGCCGGCGGCGATGGGTGGCTCGATCCGGCCGCTCTGGGCGGCGATGGCCTCTGCTCCGGTCGGGGAGGGTTGTTGGGTGGTCAAGGGTGTCGAGGCTACAACTGGATCGCGGCGGCGACGGTCGCCGGCGGCGAGATCGGCGACGCAGGCACAACCCGTGCGCGGCGCTAGGCGCGGCGATTCCGGCGTCGCAGTGGCTTGGCAGCGGCCGGGGCTGGTCGGGGCAGCACGGCAACGTCGTCGTCGGGCTAGGCGGCGACTATCGACGGCCGGGCGGCGGCGACAGCGGCGGCGGTGGCGACGCGCAGTGGCGGCGTCGGGGTTTGGTTTGGGGAAGAAAAGAAAGGCACGGGGTGTGTGGTGGCAAGGTCGTAAATATTACTTGACTCGTCTCCGACTCGAGTCAAAATAATATTTAAGTCGTAAGAAAAATTCCAAAAAATTTGGGAAAAATCCCATAAAATCAACCAACACCCAAAAAATCATAATGATATGCTCTAAAACTATCAACCCACCCAAAATGCCAGTAACGCGTCCTAACGCGGTAAACGGCCTAAAACTAATTCTACGATCCACTATATATAAAAATAAAAAAAATCACTGGCATACTCTCATATATCTGATAACTCATTCTGTTCTGCTGTGTTCATGACGTTATCATCATATACTTGCGTACGCATGACCCTCATAGCTCATACACGCGACCGGCGTCGGCTCGGTACACGTGTCCTGAAACTGACTCAACTCGAAAAATAACGGTCGACCCGACCGGTTCTGAATATAAAAACCTAACTCGAATCGTGGGTTTTACACTAAATGTGCCCCAAACCCTGAACTCAATCAAGCTGGGCCCACAGGGGCACAATCTAGTGATCCAAAATTCCTATGCTGCACATGTAAATGAAATACCCAAAAATCCCAAACAAATACTAAATGCTGTAATGGCATAGATATAGGCTTAAAATCTTGGCTAGTTCATAAAAATCATACGTATACCTCGTGTATAGACTGATAACTCATTCTCTACAATATAATAACTGGAACTATTATATAGATGTCGGGCATACTCAGCCTCAATAACATGCTTACAAAGTCATCTGTGTGAGATCCCTCAACTTAGTCCCACATCTAATACCTACTGGGAGAAGATCCTGTTTATAAGTGGGAATGGACTAGAGATCTTTAACTTCCGGGGTACCCATTTTAAAAATGACTTAGCCCATTACGTTGCACTTTGGGCTGGGTCGTTACAAATGGTATCAGAGCCGACCTGGTTCCGTGTTAGATGGTGGGCTGGATTAGAAACGTTGGCTAGGCTGCCGGTCACGGGCCAGAAAGGTCGTGGGCTGGGGCTAGCAACGGGCCAAGAATAGGCATTTCGGGGACGAAATTCCCAAAGGTGGGTGGATTGTGAGATCCCTCAACTTAGTCCCACATCTAATACCTAATGGGAGAAGATCCTGTTTATAAGTGGGAATGGACTATAGATCTTTAACTTCTGGGGTACCCATTTTAAAGAAATGACTTAGCCCATTACGTTGCACTTTGGGCTGGGTCGTTACAATCTGAGCCTCATACTCGTACTCTTAAAATTAGTCTCGCTCGAACTGACTCGATACTGACCCGAAAAGGGCAAAACTATTATCGGGTAAAGCCTTAACTCGAAAATGGGGTTTTACATGAAAAGTCTCAATTAGCACTTTCTTTGGACTCAATTTGTAAAACCCAGCTTTGGGTTAGGGCTTTACTCACTTTTAGTTTGCCCGATTCGGGCTAGTCTCAAGTCGGTTCGAGGGATCTCAAGGTAGACAAATTTTTAGACCATGAGTATGGGGCCCAAATCGAGCATGTTATAGTGGGTGAGTATGCCCGACATGCACATGATAGCTTGATTACGGTTATAACAGATCGTGAGTTGTAAGTGTATATATGAGGTACACATATGACTTTTATGAGATAGCAAGGGTTTTAGGCATCTAGGTTTTTGCAGGTTTAGTATCCGTTTGGGATTTTTAGGGTATCTCATTTGTATGATAGGGATTTCAGATCACCGGATTATACCCTCTAGGACCAGCTTGATTGAGTTGTAAATTTTCAACCAATTGAGTTTGGAGTTCGAGGCCCATTTAGCCTTTTTACCTCGATTCCTGCCTATAAAGTCACTTTTAGAATTCGAGTGAGTTTAACTTTGGACTGTCTAGATCCAAGTTTTCCATCCATATGTATATTGCATATACCCATAGGTGGGTACCACTAACACAACGAGTTATTGAACACTCAGATCATGCCACATGGAAAGATCTGAGTAGTACACATCGGCCCTAGCATTATCCCTTTGATTTTCAGTGACACATTTTCAGAGCTTTACACCCTAGTGCCGCCGCCACTTTGGCTTATAGCTAGCTAGTCTCCGGCACACCTCTGGCCACTGGACTGGCACCACCATGATTACCTCGCAAACAGCTATCAAGTCGTACCCCTCACCACCACTGGTACAGCTGCAGTCGCCGCCAGTAACGATGTTTTAGGAGTTAAAATCGATGCCACCCTTTAAGGCCATTTTCCAGTGCCGATGAGCCAGCTTTGGCTAATCTGACCAACCACACAGCTTCATCTTGCGGAGATCTCCATTTTGAGACTACCTACGACCACCGTCGTGGCCGCGATCACCGTAGACGATGTCGTCGCACCCGTAGCAATTCTGCCCTCATTCCACCGTTTTTCAGCCAGCCAACAGCCAGACTTCACTGATTGCCACCACCATCATGTTCTTCATCGCATGGGCCGTCGATCTTGATCGGCGACAACCCCAGCCATGCTATCGTTGGCATTTTTCGGCAATGGGCACCTTCTATTCCATTAGACCCGTATACCCGCGTTCTCGTCCACCATCCCACGTTCACGTCCTCTTGGCCAAGTCCTATTCACTTGTTCGTGTCCTTGGTCAAGGCCGAGCCTATGTCCACATCTAGCTACCCAGCCCCACACTGTTGTTTGACTCGTCTGTGTTGACTCGCCCAGGTTGACTTGGTTCGATTCGGTTTAGCTCATTATCAGCCATTTTTCAACCGTTTTTAGTAATTTGAGAACGCCTACATTAGTTTAGATGTATATTCACATTATTTAGCATATTTTAATATTATGAATGCTTTTATTTATTTATTTATTCATTATTTTTTATTTATTTTTATTTATATGTTTGTCGTATATGATGAATGTTTACATGATTATTTTTTATTATTAATATTATATTTACTTATGAATATTAGTCTTATTATATTTACTTAATACTAGTCTTATTATGTTTCATTACATATTCTGTATTAGTTAACTATGATATTATTATTATCATTCATGATTAATTAACATTAAGTAATTATTTACTTATTTATTTATTTATATATTTACTAGCATGATTAAACATGAGCGATGAGTGTCAGGTGTACCTGAATATATGATGATAACGTTGAAAAGATGGTGAGAAATGAGTTATCAGAATATATGAAAGTATGCAGTATTTTTCTTTTTATGTATTTGATCGTAGAAATAGGTTTAGGCCGAATAACGCATTAGGATGCGTTAGATCATATTCGGGTGGGTTATTAGTTATAGAGCATGTCATTTGGATGTTGTTGTGTTTGTTTTATTTTATGAGAATTTTCCATATTTTTCAAGATTTTTTTAGGATTTATTACGAACTAGTTATTATTTTGACTCGAGTGCGTATTGAGTCAATACTCATTTACGAGTTTGCCACTAGGGGTATTTTTCTCCCCCCCGACACCTTCCGCCTTCCAAAACACTAGCCACTGCCGCCCTTGAGATTGCCGCTGCCGTCACCGACGTCACACTGCAGCCGCTCAACGCCGCCCCACCCCGCCATGCCATCGCCGTGCCGCCACGACCAACCCCGGCCACCGCCTCACCGCCACGACGCCGGAATCACCCCACAAGACGTGACACTCTCCTTGTCGATTCGCCGCCACCGCCGTGACCCCGACGACCACCCCCTTGACCTCCCCGATGTTTCCCCCTTACCTAGCGCCGCCGTAGAAGTCGGCCGTGGGCCTGATCGGAACGACCGACCACCCCGACCGAACTCGACGCCACCGCCGGCAGTCATCGCCATCACTGCTGTCCTTGCTGTCACCACCATTGGGACGAGCTCACCGAGCCAGTGCTAACCCTTTCCCCGATTGCCCATCCGGAACAGTCGCCGGAAAATCGCCTGGACAGTCGCCGGAAAATCGCCGGGACAGTCGCCGGAAAATCGCTAGAAGTCGCCAAAAAACCGGATTCACCGAAATTCGACAAAAATCACCTGATCTTTCGCCGAATCCCTCCGATCGAACCCTATCGAACTTCGGACGCCATAGGGTGCCGAGTTCGAGCCACGAATCCCGCGAGGTATAATTTATTTTAACTTAATTATTTAACAGTATTGATTATTAGAATTGCATGCTAGGATTGGTGAATCACGTGTTATAATTATATATATAAATGTAGAATTGATTAAGGATAAAATATGAAATTTGTTTGATTGAGTGGTGTTAAAAATGGAGGCTAAGAAACTAATTAGGGTAACTACATAATGATCATGATCTAATGCAAACTAGCCTAAGTAGACTTGCTAGAATTGATATAGGTTGATGTGTGTTGATTGATGAGTGATGGATGTGTGTGTGATATAGGATGTATGACTGCATCATGAGCGGGCGTTAGTATTTAGTTTCGATGTGTAGGTACAGAGTAGGAGCTTACCGCCTAGGCACGAGGACACACTTGGAGCTTCTACTAGGTTCGTTTAGGACTCGTTTTCTATTTTACGCTATTCTACCGTGTATTTGATTTATTATATGCAGGACGTGTTAAGTGGCGTTTTATCGGATCTCACTTAATTCGGGCCATTTAGCCAATAATTTTCCGGATTCATAACCCTCGAGGATGAGATCCCTCGAGTTTGTTTTCAAACTTCAGATCCAGCTCATGATGCCTTTGGGCCTATTGTATAAATCCCAACCTAGACCTATATATATGTATAGTTTTCGCATTTTTGGTGAGAGATTGAATGAGGGAAATCTGACTACCGTGCTACGCGAGCGGGCATGTGTGAGTCGATAGTGGGCTCTAGAATGGTGTGCGGGCCATTTCATTCCCGAGGGATCCTGACAACTCCACCTTTGAGTTCCTCAAACCCGGAGACGTGTGGAGGTTTCAAAGGGTACTGCAATGCAGTGCATGTCTAGACTTGTGATTTCAAAGGGTACTGAAGGTGCATGCCTGAGAGTGCTCGGCCCCTGTACTCAGGGCCAGGAGCAATACGGAGGATGTAGAGGGCTGAGACAAATGAGAATGAATTGCCGCGGAAGAGATAGATGAAATGGCCAATGAAAGAGAATGATATGGAAAGGGGATGTTGTCGACCCGAGGGCGACGACTCCCATATATGCCCTGATGAGAGTTCTTGAGGAAGTATATGGTTTTGATTCAACAAGAGAGTTTGCTCTCCTGTGCCAGATTGATATTAGTTATTTTTTGGGCCGGTAACACTCGTTACTGATGGTTTTTCTATATATATATAGGTGAGAAATGCGAGGGATGAAAGCTGTCGGGATTGCGGAGGAGCAGCACGAAACCGCACACACATGTACCTGCCGCATGTAATGTATAATGGATGGTGTGTTAATGCTGTGTGAATGATAATTATGATGTGCTTGCTTGGATGAATTGCTTATTAGGAAATGAACGGATTAATGTGAATGAGTAGGGAGCTTTGGAGTTCAGACTCGGCTCAGGTGAAAACAAATGAGATAATGATTGAATGTCATGGTAGATTGTGATGTTTTATCGTATTTTGGTAAAATATTTAGATATCCTTGTTGTGGACAGGTTGGCCCCTATTGCACTTTTAGAGGAGATTCTGTCCGTTTTTTCGTAAAAAAATTAATAAATTTTTATTTAAATTTCTTGCTCGTTGCATGGTTTTGTTTTGCTTACATGTCATGGCATGCATGTAGGACCGTGTAAGAACCCAATTGTTCTCATTCATTCATTCATGGTTGCATCCCCATCTTAAGACGTTGAGGGCAGATCCGGGTCGGCTTTACCGAACCCAGTAGATTAGTGAACGGTTCGGTCGCCGGTGAAACGGGGTGTTACAATATTATTACTTTATGATTAGAGTATTATTATTTTCATGTATTTATTATTTATCTACTTATTCATGAGTGTATTTATTTATTTTATTATTTACTATTTTATAGTTATTTCTTTTATTATGTCTCAATTTGCATGCTGGATGTCTAGTTGTGGGTTTATTTAGCATTGTCTTAGCAATTTAACACTCATTTGCTTTAACACAATAGTCAATTTTTTTGACTTTTCATTATTACACAAATAGTTCATATTTAATATATTTATATGTGATTACGATCTTTTCTATAAAATTCAATGTTGTGACTTCATGAATTCTACGCTTATTCTTCTATATAAAGGAGAATTTTGTCGATGTTAAATTAAACATTTTGTGAGCACATTTAGCTTACAAAAGGAAGGTTTTGAAGAAGTTTTATTCATATTAGGATCGTGTGTCATAGGCTTCAATAAAATTCCAGGTTAATATAATTACTCGAAATGTTATATATTCCTAGTTGGGAGCCTTGGTCGGCCAAAGCCCACATTCAACCACCATGCGATGAGCACAACTGGGGTCAAAGAATTGACTCAGTTCGACACGAGGCATCACCCTTAAAATTCTTGAAAGATTAAATACCTGCCCCCATGGCGAAAGGGGTGGCAGGGCGCAGTGGCGACAGATAGCTCATTATGCACTTGTCATATCAAAAGCGTGAGTCAATGACAAATATCGATAATTACAGGCCATGGGCCACGTAGCATGTGTGCGCATGCATGGGATTGTAGCAGGATGGGGTGGCCGCCTGTCCCGGCATGATAAGAGCTCAGCATAATCACTAAAAGACTTAAATTCAGATATTGTGGAATATATTGACTTGTTTTTTGTAATTATATAACTTAGTGTTTTTATCACTAGTGCGGAATTGCTTTCGCAGGTGTGATCATGAAAGGATGGGTAGAGTCGGGACAGCTGGAGGACTCTGGTATTTGACTTTTGAATTTTCTTATTTGTTATTATACTTCTGGATTGTTTGCATGGCAGAGGGATTTCGGTTCAGTTCATGGGACTTAGATTATTCCGAGCATTTGTTATATTAAATTTTATTTCATGGGTTTATTTTAAAAATCTTAAAAATTAATAGAAAATTAATTTATGAGACACTTAGTTTTATATAGTAACACTTAGCTCGTGGCTCGAAACAGGTGGGTCGTTATAGGTGGTATCAAAGCTGTGTTTCCCATAGAACCATGTAAATTAATCATTACCTTGTTGAAACTCTAAGTGTCAACTGTCTGATCATTCTTTCATTAAATTAATTTTCATTGTTTTAGATGGTAAGTAATTATGGGTGTGCAAGTTATGTGTCATGTTAGGTACACGTGATACTTAAACTAATGAGCGTATATAGGACGCCTTTACAATCAGAGGTGTTATATAGGTAGTATATCTATGCGATATGGCTGATAGTGTCATGGGACAAAGTGCCCCACTTTGCTGTGCATATGAGTAGCAATGCTTAAATCAATAAAACAAAATTGTAAATGTGAAGATATTTAAATAACTTCTATAGAAATAGATACAAGTACACAAATGCATAAAGGAAGAAATTCCTAAGCTAGGATAAGAAAGAAGTTAGATGAATGATGACCTTATTATATTTTCGAGGACTAAAATTCCCAAGCTGGGGAGATTGTAAAACCCGAAAAAATAATTAGGTTATTTTATTTAGGGTTTTGTAAATCTTAGAATGAACCATAAATAATATTTAATTAAATTAATTCTTAAGGATCAATATCATAAATTATCAATTTTAACCTTTAGAGTTTCATTACAATAGTATTTATGGATAATTTTAAATAAGTTTTATTTATTAAATTTTTGGGAGTGGGAATCGTGATTGCAATTTAACACTCATTCACTTTAACTCAATAAGTTTTTTGACTTTTCGTTATCACACAAATAGTTCATATTTAATATATTTATATGTTATTACGATTTTTTTTATAAAATTCAATGTAGTGATTTCTTGAATTCCACACTTATTCTTCTATATAAAGGAGAATTCTGTTGATGTTAAATTATACATCCACTTAATAGTTTGTGAGCAAATTTGGCTTACAAAGGGAAAACTTTAAAGAAGTTTCATTTATATTAGGATCGTGTGTCGTATGCCTCAACAAAATTCCAGGTTCGTATAATTACATAAAATATTATGTATTCCTGGTTGGGAGCCTTGGTCGGCCTGAGCCCACATTCAACCACCATCCACCGAACACAACCGAGGTCAATGAATTAACTCAGTCTGACATGGGGCAGCACCATTAAAATTCTTGAAAGATTAAATACTTACCCCCATGGCAAAAGAGGTGATACGGCGCAGTGGCACAAGACGGCTCATTATACACTTGTGATATCAAAAGGGTGAGTCAATGGCATATATTGGTAACTACAGGCCATGGGACACGTAGCGTGTGTGCACATGCATGAGATTGTAGCTGGATGGGGTGGCCCACCTCCCGGCATAATAAGACTCGACATAGGCTCATAATCACTAAAAGATTTAAATTCAGATATTGTGGAATATATTAACTTATTTTTTGTAATTATATGACTTAGTGTTTTTATCACTAATGTGGAATTGCCTCCACAGGTGTGATCACGGAAGGATGGGTAGAGTCGAGACTGCTGGAGGACTCTGTTATTTGACTTTTGAATTTTTTTTATTTGTTATTATACTTTTAGATTTTGTGTATGGCAGTGGAATTTCGGTTCGGTTCATAGGGCTTAGATTATTCCAAGCATTTGTTATATTAAATTTTATATCATGGGTTTATTTTAAAAATCTTAAAATTTTATAAAAAATTAATTTATGAGCACTTAGTTTTATGTAGTAACACTTGGCTCATGGCTCTAAACGGATTGGTCATTACATTGGGAGTCCTGAGAAGAGTGACCGAGCATTACCGGGAGTGTTAGATGAGTACTAGGTGATGATCAAGTGCTGGAAAGTGGAGTTTCAGGATTTGGTTGAGGTTTCCTAGCTGTACTAGGAATCCTACTAAAAGTAGGATTACCGGTAGCAGTTATATGCAGGCAGGGGCTAGCTGGTGATCGTGGGATTTCTTGGTCAACTTGGACTTTGTCGAGACTTGGAGAGAAGTGCTGGACTTAGACATCAAAGTTGACTAGGAAAAGGAGAGGGAGTCTTTGTGGAGCCAGGATTAAACCCTAATCCTATTGGGAGTCGGATGTTGGGTTTTAAGTTCCTTGGCCTAGGGGGTTCTTCCACGACCAAGGAGTTCCACTAGGAATGTGGGAACAACATGGGAGACGTGTTTTTAGTCAAGTTAGACTTGGAAAGGGGTTAGGAAGAGTTAGACAAGGAATAGACTCTATCCTGCAAGCCAAGTTAGAGTTTGCAACAAAGTGGGAAGCGGTTCTTATAAATTGGCCATATCATTGGACATATGGGATCATCACGAGAGGGGTAATCATTCACAAGTAGGGAGAACGCCTTTGAGGGGACTTAGGAGAGTTCTCAACATCTCCATTGTGAGAAGAGGGCCAAATCAAGGAAGAAGAAGCAGAAAGTTGCCATGGTCAATCTCTTGGTGTAGGGATTGAAACTTCAAACTTTGAAGGATCTTCAGGGCTTGATTAAGGTACTCTTGCACACGCCTTTATTACTGATTTTAATTCATGTTTGATTCAGTTAAATTCATGTATTAGCTATTATCATTGGGGTGTTCGACTAAGGATGTGTAGTTGTAAGTATTGCTTGGTAGAGAGATGATCTGGGGTGAGTCCCTTTGTGAACGAGTAGCATTGGGGCAAGACCTAGTAGTCCTGTCCACAAGGTCAAGCAAGTGCGTGGAGGATTCGAGTGTTTGTATTCTTTGTATTACTATGTTAATAAAAAGGTTGGGAGTACTTTGTTGGTAGCAATTAGGCAAGGAATTTTAGTACTAGGTCATGATCAAAGTTTACAAAGTGACAAGTCACGAGGACTAGTTACCAAGATGAGCAAGGGCAGAGGCCGGCACAACCAAGCACTAGAAAGGTGTTTGGTCAGATTGGGTAGAGACTAGGATGGTTGTTACTTGGTTCTCGGGACAACTTATCACTAAGGAGGACCGATAACCGAGAATACTGTATCGGGTGTGCTTGTGTGATTGAGCAAGGTGCAAACAGTGGTACAATATTAACCCCAATTGAGGCGGATTGTTGTTGTTTGTAGTGTCGAGTGTTCAGACTTGAACGGGGAAGTAAGTTATGATAGTAACTGAGTTCTAGAAGTGTGGAGGGCTGAGTGTTCTTGGGGGTGAGAATACAAATGCGTAAGAGAGAATTTATGGAGAAAATTTTTTTCCTAGAATCAAACCTGTGACAATTGGTATTAGAACAAGGTTACGTTTGATAGGAGGGACAACTTATGTTCAATGGATAACTTTACTAAGAAGATCACATGGATACACGATCTACATATGCTCTCAGGGAGAGTATGGCACAGTTGGAAGTGTTGGTAGGAGGACCTATTAATGGTGGCGATGCCCACACGGTGTTCGATAGATTACAAACCATAACCGAGGAAGTGTTGAGGGTTAGTAAATATCTGGAGTCCAGCAGTGCAAGAGGAGAAGATATATGGCTGTGATAGTGGATCATCTTAGGGCTGAATTGGATATGGTGCATGCTGATGTGACTCTTCTGAAGCATGCACTACTTAATTAGCCTTGGGAGGGTAACGCTGACTAGGCAACCAAAATCCCGGAATGTAACGACCCGCCATGTTTCACAATATTGTCGGCCTTGCTGGCCGTCCAGGTGTCACTCAAAAGGTTACATGAATAATATGAAAGCAAATAAGTCTAGCATTTCTAACTCAAAAGAACTTATGTTTCAAATGAAAATGTATGAAATAATTATCCTACAGTCTTGTACCGTTTCCCATAGCCACATTTATAACACAAGAAAAGTAAAAGAGAATTCTGCTTATTATGTGTTCACCACCAGAGTTGGTAGAAGAACTACCCTGTCGTCTCTTAGTCTTTAGTTCCAGCTACTGACTTGCTGAGGCAATTCTGCGTTAGTGATTAAACATTAAGCCGTATAATTAAATAAAATAAGTCCATAAACTCCCTATCATTATCTATAATATTGGCTGTTGTGACCATTCCAACATGTCTATTTATTAGCTGATGGTTCAGTCCACCATGTCCATTAGTTGGCTGATGGGTCAGTCCACCATGTCCATCTATTGGCTGATGGGTCAGTCCATCATGTCTATTACCGGCTAGCGAGTCCAATCCGCCATATCTGTTATCGGCTAGTGAGTCCAATCTACCATATCCGTAATTAGCTAGCGAGTCCAATCAGCCATGTCCAATTTATTGGCTGATGGGTCAGTCCATCATGTCCATTACCGGCTGGCGAGTCCAATCCGACATGTCCGTTATTGGCTGGCGAGTCCAATCCACCATGTACGTAATTGGCTGGCGAGTCCAATCCGCCATTTCCAATTTATTGGCTGATGGGTCAGTCCATCATGTCCATTACCGGCTGGTGAGTCCAATCGGCTATATTCGTTATCGGTTGGTGAGTCCAATCCACCATGTCCGTAATTGGCTGGCGAGTCCAATCTATGATGTCCAATTTACTCTATTATGGCTGTCAGGTCCATTCTGACATGTCCATTATTAGATTATGAAAGCGTAGCCCATGTCAGACTAAGTCAATACCTTGACCCCGGTTGCACTCGGTGCATGGTGGTCGAATCTTGGCTCAAGCTGATCAAGTTGTCCACAAGGGAAAATACAACATTTTAAATAATTATACGGATCTGGATATTTCGAACTCGCAGCTACGACCAATGATCCTAATCTGAATAAGGACATAAAATTATACATAAGTATAATTTTATTCGAGTAGAAATGCATGCAACTAAATGACTAATATATATATATATATCACTATTAAATTTCAAAAATATTAAATATTAAACTATTCATGTGATATAATATTTAAATCCTACTTTACATTATTAATCTAGTTCATAATTAAGACTTAACAAAAAATAAAATAATTATCAACTTATAAACAAATATTTAATTACTATTATTAGTATATTTTCCTTTGAGACGATAATTACTTAACCCCAATTTTGATAATTTAGTTTATGGTTTTAAATCTTTAATCGCTATCCTTATCTATAGCAATTTAGTTAAATAAGTTGTACGATTAAATTATTTAAAATAATTTGTATTATTCTAATTTAAAAATATTATTAATACAATTATTTTAAATTATTCGACTCAATAAAATTTTGAACTTTATTTATTTTTATTATGCTATTTAGGTTCGACGCTAGTGATTGCTACCCGACTATAGTTTAATAACCTATTTTTACATTACTAACTCGTTATTAAAATAATCACTTTATTTACCTAATGTTAAATTTAATATAGTAAAGGTAAAATCTTTATTTTATTAATTACTTATCACTGTCCGATTTAATTTAATCGCTTGTTGTATGCCGATTAATTATCGACCGTTTAGCATTACCGTATTTTATTACTTATGTCCATGTCAATTTCGTCCAATAATTAGTTAGTTTATTATCTTTAACCCATAACCCATTAGAATAATTATTTTTTAATAATTTATTACGAGTTAATTTTATTTTTAACTCGAGTCGGTATCGAGTCAACCCATATTTACAAAACTGCCATCTTCTTCTTCTTCTTCTTCTTCTTCCCCAAGGACATCTTCTCTTCTCCTACCTTCTTCTTTGCACCTGACCAGACCTTGGCACTACCACCGGTCGTGTCCTTCTTCAATTCCCCAGCAACCCAATTGAACAACCATATAAACATCCCAACAAGACATCAACAACAACATAAAAACAGGCAAAGATGAAGCCTAACGTCCATGTTTTATAGCAGCTATCCAAGGCGATGTCCTGCACCAAACCAGGCCTGATATCTTCCTCTTCAACCCAAAATCAGACCACGTCCTTCAATCCCTTCCCTACCAATCCAATTGGAAGCATAAAGCTTGTGCTTTACAGTAACTATCTACATCAAACTCCGTTCTGCACCAAGGCGAGTGACTCCTGGCCAGAAGCCCTGCCAAGACTGCAAGGTGCACTCCGTCCGCCCAGCAGCACCGCCGGGAACACTTCCCTTCTCCCTGCATGACAACCCAACGTCAAGCCAAGCGCTGTGAGCATGCACGGCTGTGAGTCATTAGCACAACCAAACTGGCTTGGACGTCTGGAATCTTCCACAGCGTCGGACACTACAACTCCGCCCATAACCACTGAAATTCCGCCACCCATCGGAACCCAGGGATAAGGCGACGCCACCCTTCGACCTATCAGCCAGAGAGGTCGTCGGGGGTGTGAGGGCTGCCTTGAAATCTTTATTTACAGTCGCCTATCATTGCCCAACTTCAGACCCATTGGCCATGGCGAAATTCCATTTTTCCGGTTTAGTTTTAGTTGTTATTATTGATTTGAGGCTTTAATTCTCATGTTTATCAAGCTTATTATCAATTAAAAAGGCATATGAATGCAAGAAAATGAAGAAGAGGGAGATAGGAAGGATACCCAAGCAAGGAAGAAACACCGGCAAGGAAGAGGAGAACTAGGCGGCTAAGGTGAGGAAGACGCCCCTACACCCGTATGTGAAAAATGACGTCCTCTTTCAAAATTTATAAAAATGAAAATGACGGCTATGGTATGTAAAAACACCCATATTTCACTTAACCGGGTAATTAGGTAAATAATAAAATGGGTAAATAATAAAATATAATAATTAACCAGGTAGAATTAACCGGGTAAAGAATATAACACGTTCGGTCCTTTCCAGACTGAGTCGAATGTATTAATTTTTTTCCACTCTTTTTTCCACGGTCTTTACACGGAAGGCTTAAGGTGTCAGAGCTAGTGAAGCTCTAGGGAAATAGATCAGCAAAGGATTGGAGAACTTCATCTAGGATATACAGGAGTATTTTTGAGCTGCCAAGATCCTTGATCATAGGCAAGTTTCGATGGCCAGTATGTTTTTAACCGAAGATGCCAAGGTATGGTGAAGGACATGCACCGAGGACGATGAGAATGTGGGACATCCTAAGATCGAGACTTGGGAAGCCATGAGAGAAGAACTCAGGGATCAGTTTTTGCCGACCAATACCACATAGGTGGCAAGAGAAGCTTTGAAGAAGTTTAGACAGACTGGAACAGTGGAGAAAGTATGACAAACAGTTCAACTCATATCTTTTAGATATTAAAGACATGTCAAAATGTTATAAGCTCTACATCTTTAAAACTGGATTTCAACCTTGGGCACATATGGAGTTAAAGGGCACAAAGTGTAGAACTTACAGGCAGCAATAGATGTAGCCAATGCCCTAGTAGACTTGAGGGCTGCACACTGGTCATGGTGGAGATGACCAAGTTTCAAGGACAATAGGGAGTCGTCTAAGCGTGATAAAGGAAAGTCACTCAAGCCAGGAGCAATGGTAAAGAATTCTTTTAATTTATTAGATCATAGAATTAGATTTAGGCCAGCTATTACATTAGGATACATTATTTATTATTTTTGGGTGGGTTAATAAGTCTAGAACATGTCAGTTTATTTTATTGAGCATATTTTATGTTTTTGTATTTTATCATATTTATTTTATATTTTATATCTTTAGAATTTATTTATTATCATTAAGTCGAGTCAGGAGTCAAGTTTTATTTACAAAATTGCCCCTCCCTTTTCTTCTTCTCCATCCCGATGCCCCTCGACTTTGCTTCTATTTTTCCCCCTTCGCCTCTATTTTTGCTGCACCACCCCACTGCCAGTGACCTCACCGCTGGCTGCACCACTGCCGGCCAGCGCTACCACCGACCAGTGCCGTGGCCACCACCTACCATATTCTTCCCGTTTTCCTTCTTCCTCACCCACTGCCGCCCACCTTGCATGTGTCACCACCGGCCACCATCCCCGGTGACAACCTATGGCGAACCTCCCTATCCTCTTTCCCCTCCTCCCTTCCCCAGGCATGGACGGCACATGTACGGTGACCCGAGGCCGCCGCTTTGCATGTGCGGTTGCAGGAAGTTAGCATCATCGCCGGCCGGTTGGGCACGACCACCACCCTCGCCGTCGACCAGACCTTCCTTACATGACCACCTCCTATCCCATACTGGCTAGACAAGTCCCTTCCGGCCTTCACCCTCACTAGCCACCTTACTTTGTTTTCTCAGAGCGCTGCGGCCGCATCCCATCATCTCCGGCCATCCACGGCCCTCCCTCATCATCGCCAATGTCGTCCAACCCCATGCTACTGTTGGGGACGACGAAAGCCACATCCTTGATGGGTTTACCGGAAGATCTTCCACGGCATGTTGCTCGGTTGTCGTCAGCGACCATCGTCACTGCTGGCCATGTACTCCTGGCCTAGTCTGCCTCCGTCCTCAACCTATCCTGACTGAGGTCGAGCCCTGTCTACTCCTCCCGGCGTCCTTCATCCTTCACAGCAGCACCAACCCCACGGCATAGTCGCTGATTTGCAGTGTTACTGCCGCTGGCCAGTTGTAGGCCTCCAAGAACAGCTCCGGTCAAGCCTCGTCATGACCTAGCCACATGCTCCAGTCCTAGCCCAGTCGAGTACTCCCTTGGCCAAACCACAGCCATGCCGACGGCAGCCGCCACCCTTGCTGCCATCACCGACCCTTGCTGCCCTCATCGTCACCTCCGCTTTCAGCACCAACATTGGGTATATGTTCTGCTGATTGACTTGATTTTAGTTCATGAGTGTGGATAGCATAGCATGATTAAATTATGATAATTGATATGTATTGCATCAAAATAGAGAAATATGAAGTTAGGTATTAATTTTTGCAAAGTGTAATTTGATTGATAATTGGCTGAGATAACTAAATATGAGTTGTTTGCACGAAAATGATGTAAGAGATAGCATCGGGAAATTTATATAGGCAATTGGAGATTGAATTGTGTGCTAATGTATTTTTGATCATAATTGATTACAAATGCTATGATTAAAGTATAATTAAAAACCTTAGATTTCCTTTACTATGGTAATATGTGAATTAGTGATTAATAGGAATATTGAGTTGAATACAACATGTTACAGATTGTATTTGATTGTGGATAAAATCATAGATGATGTTGTCATGAATTAGAATGATGAAATGATTGAATTAAGATGTAGGTAGGTAATCAAATAGGTCTCAATCATTGATTAGAATGGATTGTATGATTTGATTGTAAATGTCACATGACGTTGGATCATTGCTAATCATGGTTTGATGCCCTAGGTTGGGATTTTGATGTAATTGATAATGCATGTTTCATATGATGTGATGATGAGTAGATGCAATTGGATTTAGTATACAATTACCAGTTACCAGGTTAGTATGAGAGAAAGAGGTAATAAGGGCTAAGTTATTTTGAGTATTCAGATTATGTTAGTAACCAAGTGTATTATCTGATTGCATATGCCTTGTTGTGTACTTTATTTGACTGACTATGATTTTATATAGTTCTTCATCACATTTATGTATCACATGATTAGAATGGGCATTAGTTTTTAGCTTTGATATATAGGTATAAAGTAGGAACTCGCCGCCTAGGCGCGAGAACACGCTCAGAGCTTTTGCCGTGTTCGTTTCGAACTTGCCCCTGATTTATTGTTCTAATCCATCGTGATTTATTTTAACTATTTGTAGGATGGGTTAAGTGGTGTTTTGTCGGAGCCCACTTAACTCGGGCCATTTAATCCAATAGTTTTCCTAATTAATAACCCTCGAGGATGAGATCCTTCAAGTATGATTTCGAAAACAAGATCCACCACAAGTTGCCTCAGACCTATTATATAAATCCCTTCACAGGCCTATATATATATATATAATTTTATCAAGTTTTCAGTGAGACGAGAGATGGTGAAATTGACTGCACATACCATGAGCAGGTGCACGTGAGAGTCAAAGCGGGCTCTAATTAGTGAGCGGGTTGTTCCATTCTCGAGGGATCTTGAAAACACCGCATTTAAGTTCCTCACACCTGGAGAACGTGGAGGTTTATGTGTACTGTTAAGTAAAATACATATCTGAACTTATGGTTCAAAGGGTACTAAAGGCCACTGCCTAAGAGTACTCGGCCATTTGTGTTCAAGGCCAGGAGAACTATGGCAGGAAGGAGAGGCCCTAAGTTATAATGATAGTCCCGAGGGATCAGAAAATAAAATGAGAAAATGCCGACAGAGACATCAGCAAAGCAGTCAGTTCGGGATGCTACCGGGTCTACAGCCTAGTGGGTCCTCAATAGGTACCCTTCAGAGAGTTCTAATATATGAATGTTTTTCTTCATATGAAAGTTAGCTCTAATAGCTAGTTTGATATAGTTATATTTTGGACCAGTAACACTTGTTACTGATATATTTTTATAATATATATAGGTGATGAGCATGAGTTAGATGTGCCAGCCTAAACAAAGGAGCAGTGATGTCTCTTGCACACACATGTCAAATGATAGAATGTTTAATATTTAGTTTATGATTTTATTATATTGAGAATGATGTGATAAAATGCAATACATGATGATGTGATGTGATATGATGTTTGCTGCAGTAGAAAGATTGTTAACAGTGACATTTTAATATATATGTTTTAGTAAACATGTTTAGATATTGAATATGTACAACAAGTGGGTCAAGACCTAGAATTTGATGTGAAATGTGAATAGAATGCACAGGTGGGTCGAGACCCAAGCTTCAGAATGATTATACAGCAGACCAAACCGAAATGTCACTAGTCCTTACTGATCTATTCTCAACGTCTCGAGATAGAAAGATGTCTATCTCTATTCATGGATGAATGTATAAAAATAAACCTAATGCTACTACATGGATGACATGACAACAAAATAAGTACAATATAGTCGATAAAAATTCCAAAAATGGAACGGACAAAATTTCCCTTTTACCATTCTTTTCACATTTCACTTTTATCATTAGACTTGCACATTAATATCTATTTCAAATCATAATATCCCTATCATACTATCATACCTAGCATTACATCACATCTTTCTTAAATATAATGACAACATAACCAAAATATTACATTCTATCATCTGACATGTGTGTATGTAAGAGACGTCCCTGCTCCTTTGTCTAGGCTGGCTTATCCTACTCATGATCATCACATACATATATTGTAAAAACACATTAGTAATGAGTGTTACTAGTCAAAAAATTATAACTAATATTAAATTGGCTATGAGAGATAACTCTCATATGAAAGAAAACATCTTGAAATCAATGAAAGGCATCCCCTGAACTGAAATTATCTTTAACTAAACTGATTTGCAGCTGCTGATGCCTCTCTCGACCTTTTGTCATTTCACTTTCCGGTCCCTTGGGCCTACTGTCATATCCTAAGCCTTTTTCTTACTTCCCTACCCACTCGCGTAGCATGGTTGTCAGGAGTCCCAGCTTATGACTGGTACATGCTACTTGCGTAGCATGGTTGTCAGTGGCTTCGACTTGCACATGCCACTTGCGTAGCATGGTCGTCGAGATTCTCAGCTTATGACTGGCACATGCCACTTGCATAGCATGGTTGTTGGCAGCTTCAATTGGCACATGTCGCTAGCATAACATGGTTGTCGGGATTACCGAATTACAACTGACACATGCTACTTACGTAACATAGTTGTTGGCGGCTTCAACTAGCACATGCCAATTACGTAGCATGGTTGTCAGGATTCCCAGGTTATGACTAGCACATGCTACTTGCGTAGTATCGTTGTCAGCAGCTTCGACTGGCATGCCACTTGCATAGCATGGTTGTTGGGATTCCCAACCATCGACTGGCATATGCTACTTGTATAGCATGGTTGTTGGCAGCTTCAACTGGCACATGCTGCTTGTGTAACATGATTGTCGGGATTCTTGGCTTATGACTTGCACATGCTTACTCGCATAATACGGTTATTAAAAAACATAAAAAGTACACATATATATATATAGGTCTAGGTAGAGATGTATATAATAGGCCTGAAGGCAACTTGTGGTGGATCTTATTTTCAAAAAGATACTCGAGGGATATTTAATCTGGAAGATCGATCAATTAAATAACCTGGGTTAAGTGGGATCCAATAAAATACCACTCAACTCATCTTACAATCTGAAAAATAAATCACGATAGAATAGAGCAATAAATCACGGCGAGTATTAAACGGATTTGGTAGAAGCTTCGAGCATGTCTTAGTGCCTAAACGGTGAGCTCTTACTCCGTACCTAATTGTTAGTCATGCGGTGGCAGCGATGAGGTTGTGGTTGGCTTGAGTGAAGATCATGGGGGAAAAGAGAAGGAAGAAGAAGGAAGTTGGGTGAGAAGGATGGTGGTGGCTGAATGATGACAGTGTCAGAATTATGGAATATATAGGTGTCAGGGGACAAAAATGAGTGGTCAGTGAGAAAAATAAATGGTCAATGAGAAAACGAATGGTTGTTGAGAAAAAGATATGGTTGTTGAGAAAAACAAATGGTCGTCTTATAATTAAAACTTAACTCGACTGAAAATAATGGTCAAACCGACCGATTCATATTTATAAAACCCTTATTTGAATCACGGGTTTTACATTGGATCTCTCACAAAAAATTGGTCTCAGTCCTCTATGACTCTAATTAGGTGTCTCATCCTTACGTGGTTTGAGATCAGGTGTTATAGGAGAGTACACTGATATGAGAAAATCTTACTTGGTATGTACATCACTCTATCTGTAGTGGTGTAAAGGTAATCGATTGTGTGAGTCATCATGGTTATAAAAACTCGTTATAGGTATTGGATGGCTCAAAAATATGGGTAAGTCCATGGACATGTCTCTAAGATCATTATGATTGGAATCCGCCATAGGTGGCCAACCTATGGAATAGCTAATCAATGATGAGGCTAAGAGACATCTCCTAAGTGGCTCTAGTTCAGTCAAGTAAAAATAGGCATGTGTTTCTTGATACTGTACTGAGTCACACATTTATAAACAGATGGGATTCAAATGACCCAAAGAACCACTATCTCCCCTCGAAATTATAGGAGCTCATAGTGAGGTTTGACACATGTCTCATCTGCTCTTAATGGTGTGTGACATGTTGTCCCATTCCGATTTGTAGCACTAATCTTGACTCATCTAACTACTACCGTTGTGGTAGACTCTTAAGAAAAGCTGTCAGTTAAGATGACCATACACTGCTGTCCCTATATCTG